>JAJGRW010000768.1:18551-228751 GCA_025461045.1 Carex parvula
CGGTATAAGTATCAGCGACCGTTATATTTGATCGCAGATACCTTTTGCTGACGTCAGAAAAAAAACAACAGCGACCAAAAAAAAGTGGTCGCAAAAACAGTATCAGCGACCGGGTGACGTCATTCAGTGACCGGTGACGTCATCAGAGGAGTATCAGCGACAAGGCTTACAGCGACCGGAGTTTCAGCGACCGTTTTTGACTTTCAGCGACCGGATCAAGTATCAGCGGCCGGCGACCACACTATCAGCGACCGGAATACCGGTGGCTGATAGTGCTTTTTGCTATAGTGAGCTCTGAGCAGATAGCAAGGACACGACCACCAGGGTTGTTCTCTACTAGGTCTTTCGCTAAGCGATGCACACTAGAACTGGCTTGATAGCCATTGTGGTAAATCACGTAACGTCTCACCGTCGGTTCAAGTCCTAAAAGGTTAACTAGTTTTAAGTCCGGGCCAGGCAAGTCAGCACTGCTAGAGGCAGTATGGAAAATAAGGTGTGTAATCTTGGACCTTGGTTAGCCCCACTCGTGCAAGGCCTGCTCACTATTGTTCCGATGAAGGCTAAGACCTCAAATCAATATCTACTCTTCACGAGCTTTCTGAAAAGTGGTCATATGCCGAAATCGGATACCCGAGCGCCGAGATATGTCAGTTTAATGGTCGATCCGAACCGTTCAACATGATCTCCATATGAATATGTACAGAATTTTCAGATCAAGTGATTTTCTACCTATCTAAAAAAATAGTAAAAAAATTCTAAAAAATATAAAATTTGGTTTGGAAGTACATATTCATATGGAGATCATGTTGAATGATTCGGATCGACCGTTAGGATTTTAAAAATTCAAATATTGAGCCGTAGCACGGAGGCCCTCTATGCTATGCATAGCATATTAGCAATTTCCTATATATATATAGACGCACACATACACACACAAACACACACTCAGAGAGCACGCACAAAGTCTAAATAGTTAATCCAAACCTTTTAACATGATCTCCATATTAAAATGGGTTTGGAGACCAAATTTACTATTCTTTTATTATTATTATTATTATTATTATTATTATTATTATTATTATTATTATTATTATTATTATTATTATTATTATTATATGTGAATCTTTTAGTTTAATGAATTCGACCTTCTTACACACTTGAGTTTGGAATTGGGTCACCTTCAAGTATCATGCTATATATTGGATCAACTCACTCAACTATTTAATATCTACAGAAAAATTCTTCATCTAAATTTTGACTAATTACTTTCCACAGTGAACATTGATGTTGTCACTAAATGAAAATCCAGCTCTCAATATAAATTCTTCTTAGAAAAAGCTTTTCATGGTTTAGATTTTGGAAAAAATAATTGTCCGTTTAGGGTGGAAAAATAATACTTTTTATGCTCTTACGGGTGGGATTAATGGATTATGGTTGGACGGGATTCGCACACTCTCAAACACCTCTCGTTTCGTTTTCTCTCATCTGGATAAGGTCAATGGCATGGATTCCACGTTGTTTAATTGCATGCCATACGATTCTATTCGCACGCTCTCAAACACCTCTCGTTTCGTTTTCTCTCATCTGTATAAGGTCCATGGCATGGATTAATTCCACGTTGCATAATTGCTTGCCATACGATTCTATTCGCACGCTCTCAAACACCTCTCGTTTCGTTTTCTCTCATCTGTATAAGGTCCATGGCATGGATTAATTCCACGTTGCTTAATTGCATGCCATACGATTTTTATTCATTGTACTACTCTTATTAAGTGTTATATATACATGCATACTCCACTTTGTTCCTCTTTCATTGTGTCTTTTCTTAATCCTCTCAACTCTTCCGACTCTATTACTACCAAAAAAATGGACAGCAATGTATCTCAAGCTCAAGCAGGGTTGTGGAACATGACATTTGGTTACCTAAAATCCATGTCTCTCAAGTGTGCTCTAGACCTCGGCATCCCCGATGCGATTGGCAACAATGGCCAGCCAATGACCCTCAGCGAGCTACACTCTGTTTTGGCACTTCCTCCATCAAAGAAATCCCATCTGCGACGCCTTATGCGCTTATTGACCCATTTTGGCTTCTTCATTGAGAAAAGTGCCGGTGAAGGCACTGAGGCAGTCTATGATCTAACTGCTCAATCGCATCTGGTTACCCAAAAAGGTGAACCAAACAATATGTTGCCCTTTGTACGTTGTCATCTCGACAATAAATGGCTGGAACCTTCTCTATACATGGGAGATTGGTTCATGCAAGAGGATGAGCGGATTCCAGTTGAGTTGGCACATGGTTGCACCTTGTGGGAAATGGCAAGCCAAAATCCTATGGTTAACAAAATGTTTAATGATGCTATGGTTAGCGCTAGTTGCTTGTTTAATGATGTTATCATAATAAATGGTAATGTTATTTTCAAGGGCATAGAGTCCCTTGTTGACGTAGGAGGCGGTAGAGGTGCAATGGCAGAGATTATTGCCAAAAATTTCCCTCATGTCAAGTGCATTGTTTTGGATCTACCGCATGTTGTAGGTGACAGTCCAAATGATGGTATCGTGAAGTTTGTTTCAGGTGACATGTTTAATTATATTCCTCCTACAGATGCAGTTCTTCTCAAGGTATAATTTTTTTTTTTTATCATTCTCATATTTACTTATATTATACATTACACACACAAACACACACATGCACACAAACAACAGAATTTGTTACCTATTGGAAACTCGATGTTATAGTGGATTCTACATGATTGGAGCAATGAAGATTGTATAAAGATACTTCAGCGATGCAAAGATGCAATTCCTTCAAGAGAATCTGGAGGCAAGGTCATCGTTTTGGAAGCAGTTGTCGGATCAACGTCTGCTATGATATCAGACGAACCACAGCTGTTGTTTGATATGTTAATGTTGACAGTAACTGGAGGAGAAGAGCGAGATGAGAATGAGTGGAAAACATTATTCAAGGAAGCGGGATTTAGTTCTTACAAGATCACCCATACCGTTGGATTCATGTCGGTCATCGAGATCTACCCATAACTATTTTGTATTTCATTTCAGATCTTTGTTTTATTTTGCATTCTTTTGCTTGTTCTCAATGCTTGTTTGTTAATCAATCTATGGAATTTATTTTGAAGTAAATCACTTTGTTTTCATAGCACCGTGACTTAAAATGGACTGACATTTACAAGATCGTGTCAATCCCTGCGGAGCTGATCATTTCCAAGCCACTATATATCATTCCGAAGTAAAAATAATTGAGAATTACATCCATCTTCCCTTTCACTTTTCGCCGAACCTAAGATAGATAATATAACATCAACATACGCCACAACCCCTTACAAAAATAACAGTCCACCGATAAATTAAGCTTCAGAGTCTTGACTCTTCAAATGGTGTTCTACAACCTAATTTTGCTACTGTGTTCTACATCCTACTTTTCTCATGGTGCTCCTATTATTACATCCATTGATTTCTCATGAATAAAATCTGAACCCTTGGTTTAGTATTAGTTGTCAGAAGTTTCAATATTTCATTATCCCATGAAACTAAACTAAAAGCAGAGATCTAGTGAAAACCAAAAGAAGAAAAGATAGTAGGAGGAACAATTTGATAGCGGCACAATTGTTGCCATACAGCAATCCACTGGACTGTGAATGTCTACAGACTACAGTGCTATCGGATTCTCTGTATTTAGATATACATCACATTTCGCCATTAAATTTAGACACTGTGGAATTTAAAGACTGTAGAAGGTTACGAAGTTCTAAACTTCTAATGTCAATTAAAAAACAGAACCGAACCGACCGAATTAAACTTATCAACCGAACCAAAGTAAATTTCGATTTGTTCGGCATAGAAGGAAAAATCGGAATCGGAATCGGGATCGGCCCCGTCCGATCCCGATCAGGATCGGAAAAATCGGTCGGAATCGGCCGAATCGGATCGGAAAATCGGACTTTTTTGCCAGAAGCTAGTTTTATACTAAAAAAATTGATAAAAAGAATTTAGAAAAATTATTACAATCAAATAATCCACTAATACAAGCATTAACAACTAAAAACATACTCTTTCAATCAAATTTGCTACAAATTTGTGAATTAGAATTAATATATATATAAATTAGTTGTAACATTTAACAATAAAATTTGAATGATGTAGTGGTAACTATTCAAGACCCATAGTTAAAGGTCACGGGATCGAATCCCACTTGATCCAAAAAATTTTATGTTTCTTTATTAATATGCGTTTGGGCCGAAATTTGACTGGAACGGGCCGGAACTGGCCGAAATTTGACTGGAATGGGCCGAAATATGGCCGAAATCTGCACTACCCGCGTAAATCGGCCTGGAATCGGATCGGCACCGTCCGATCCCGCTCCGGAACGGCCGATTCCGCTCCGGAACGGCTGATTTTGCCTTCTATGTTGTTCGGTGTATACTAAATATATGAAAAAAATGGATTTGCTTGGTTATTTGAGATCAAATAGCTTGATAAATATGTAGTATTTCTATATGATGTTTCATACATGCTGGTGTGTACTGGCTTGTATTGTGCATTTGTCTGGTACCAGTTTGTCCAACTTTAATGCCTGCCTTTTGTTGTATCTTATTCTTTCAGGTAATGTACTGGAATCTAAATTGTATTCTGAGTTAGTTTTAGCGAAGAGAAAAGAGAATTTTACATTGAAATGACTCAAGATAGCTTGAATTAGATTGTGGTTCAAAATTTGCACAATTGAGCAAACTCAGATCAATTGTTTTTTTTATTGAAGCCCTTAGGCATTACCATTGATAACTGAAAGCAAATTAATGTCTCTTACATGATAAATAAATACTGATCAAAGGAAAAACACTGATCAAACTAAGCAATTAATAGAACTACTACAATTTGCCCATCCTAGTTCTACATGGAAATATTATAAAACAAACGGTGCAGTTCTGTTGGCAGTCCCAATCTCTGCATCTATTCGTACCGGTTCCCTTCATTTTCATCCTCAATACTGGTACGTGCCCAGTTTGCAATTGTGAAATGGGGATAACAACACTGAATACAAAAAAGGCACTGCCATGTTTTGGATGTACTCGTAACATGGGTTATATGCATAGAAGGAAAAATCGGAATCGGAATTGGAATCGGTCACTTGACTTAGAATCGGAATCGGATGAATCGGTCAGAATCGGCCGAATCGGATTGGAAACTTGAATTTTTTTTGCCAGAAACTTATTTTGTACTAAAAATATAGGAATAAAATTATAAACAAATAATCAGTCCAAAACATGTTAAGATCCACTTGTTGACCCCTAAAAAAAAGAAAAATAGAAAACGAATAAAGAAAAAAAAAGAAACCAAAAATGTAAAAGGAAACAGTTAAAGGAAAAAATATATCAGAAAATAAAAAATACCAAAATGGAGGTGTCGATTAACAATCGAAATGGAGTGGAGGAAAGATGGGGAAAAATAGGAATAATTTATATGTTTTTTCATCAGTTCTATAATTAGTGAGAGACTAGTAACAGTATTTATGAAATATGTGGGCCATAGTACAAAACTTCTGTAATGACCTCTCCATTCCAGCCTTGCTGTCCCGCTACAGTACTCATAGTGCGGGCTCCAACAGTGATATCCCCATCCCGACATTTTTATTAAGGGTAATTATATCTTCCCCCATCTATCCATCCCCCATTTCATCTCCCAACTAACTAACTACCTTTTCTAACTATAATTCAAAATTCTAACTACCTAATGGCCCTACAAATTAATTATCCAATTTTCTCCATTTATTTCTTTCCTCTTTCTCCCTCCCTCTCCCACCTCTCCCACCTCTCCCTCTCCACCTCCGCCTCCACCTCCGCCCGCCTCTCCCACCTCTCTCTCTGCGCCTCCGCCCGCCTCTCCCACCTCTCCCTCTCGGCCTCCCTCTCCCACCTCCACCTCCGTTTCCCACCTCTCACCTCCGCCTCCGCCGGAGTAGATCCATCACTGTCGACCGCCGGGTCAGATCCGCCTCCGGCGGGTCAGATCCGAGTTATTTGCAAAGAACAAAGCTTCATTAATGGTGAATTAGAACAGTGCGTACTAAGTACATATGGATGAATACTTAATATTTTAGAGATGAATACTTCAACGTTTATGGATGAATACTTAATATCTTAGGCATAAATACTTTAACTTATATGTATGAATACTTGATATCTTATGGATGAATACTTTTTATTTGTTTGGTATGCACATATGTTTGTAATATTCTTGGTACATTAACTATTTACACTTACACGATGAGGATGAATACTTGCTTAATGCGGGATGAATACTTGTATGACGAGGTGTGAATACTTGTGCAACGGACAACTCGAAAGTATGTCATCATGGATCTCATTTGAAAGAGAAAATTGTGTAGAAGACATTCGTGGTTTTAGATTTGCAAAATTTCTCACAGATCGTCAGAAATATTGGTTAGATTGAACGGAGAAAAAAAAACCCATCTCTAAAAACGTGTAATACTCTTGGTACATTAACTATTTACACTTACACGATGAGGATGAATACTTGCTTAATACGGGATGAATACTTGCATGACGAGGTGTGAATACTTGTGCAACGGACAACTCGAAAGTATGTCATCATGGATCTCATTTGAAAGAGAAAATTATTTAGAAGACATTCGTGGTTTTAGATTTGCAAAATTCCTCACAGATCGTCAGAAATATTGATTAGATTGAACGGAGAAAAAAAAACTCATCTCTAAAAACGTGTAAAAGATGAGTGATTGATGTGTCCAAATATGCTTCTATTGCAAAGATGAATACATTTATATAGATGGATGAATGCTAGTTGTGCTACAGATGAATACTTTTTTTGTAAATTTCTAAAATGAGCTGAAGGTAGTTAGAACTCCCCCACTTAATTAATGCGCTGACGGTTATGCGGTCCCCCACTTAATTAATGCTCTGACAGTTGTGCGGTCCCCCACACATGTTGTTTGTCCCCTACTTTTTTGTTGTAATATATCCAAATATGTTTCTATTGCAAATGTGAATACCTTCATATAGATGGATGAATACTAGTTGTGCTACATATGAATACTTCTGCAAATTCCTAAAATACACTGACAGTTATAAATTCTAACTAACTAACTACTTTAATTAATGCAACTGACGGGGGATGAAACGGGGGATTGTTCACGGGGGAGAGCTAGGCGGACCCTTTTATTAATATCCCAAATTAATTATAAAATATTAAGCTGCGTTTTTTTTTAAAATGTTCAAACTGTAATGCAAATATTAAACTGTACATGTTGGTATCAAATTGTAATGCATATGCAAAAAATGACCGGTTGGATTAAAAATTAGGACTGGTCGTGTTTTGGCCGGTAAGGAGGTTTTTTTTGTTTTAAATATTTGTTAGATTACTTCTTTTGATATATAATTAGCATAATTATAGTAAAATAAGCTAAATTACTTGAAATTATATTAAATTACGTTAAAATACGGTAAATTACGCTAAATTAAGCTAAATTACGCTAAATTACGCTAACTTACACTAAATTACGTTAAATTACGCTAATTTCGCTAATTTATATTGAAATACGCTAAAGTATGCTAGATTACGCTAAATAACGCTAAATACCCTAAATTATGTCAATTTTGTTTCATCTTTCATAAATCATAAAAATAGTAAAAAAATTCAAAAAATAGTAAAAGTTGGTATTCTACAAGTTCATTATATAACCAATTTACTGAGCTACTTAAATAGAAAAATAGAAATGAAAATCTTAATCAGAAACTTCAACTCAAGTTTTGAGGCTCTTCCCTTTATTTTTTGGCAATTCTGAATTTTGAAACATGGCAAAACTATCACCAAGGTATGCATCTTTTCGCAATCTTTCCGAAAAGTGGTCATTTGCTAAAATCGGACACTCGAGCGTCGTTTTATGACCGTTTGAAGTTTCGTCGTCGTTTTTCGCCTTCTAAATGAAGATATCGTCTCTCTTAGTGTAATTTAGCGTAATTTAACATAATTTCAATTAATTTAGCGTATTTTAGTATAATTATGCTAATTATACATCAAAAGAAGTAATCTAACAAATATTTTAAAAGAACAAAAACCATTGACCTGTCTGAATTTTTAATCCAACCGACCATTTTTTGACCGGTTTGGACATTAAATAAAAACCAGCTAAGCTAGATATAATTAATATTTTATAATTAATGTTGGATATTAATAAAAATGTCAGTCCCAATCTCAGCGTTTCAGTTTCTAAAAGAACCATGCCCGAGGTCCCTGACCGCGGCTTCATCTCTCACAATCAACCTTTCACCGAGTCAAAATCAATTTCGCCCCTTTCCTTCACAAAGCCAGGTCGTCGCACAATCAAATTCCTTCACTTCTTCTGAAGAATCGCTGCCAACAGTGAGAATCCACTCTAAAACGTCAAGAATCAGTGAAAAATTGCTTGATTCGGCCAGTTTGAACCGGATTTTCGCTGAAAAATTGCAAACCGAGTAACTCGGTCCAAAATCGGATAGCCGGCGGCCGATTCTGGTTCGAATCGGCATTTTCCTTCTATGGTTATATGCATGCAATTTGCAAAGATTAACTTGTCAGAACAAAGAAAAATGCAAAAGACTGCAACTAATTAGTCCGTATTATCTGTGTTATTATAATTTTCTTCAAAATAACTTACTTACAAATAACAAAAAGGAATATCAAAATATATTTAGAAATTAGAATAGGGATTTAAATTGAAAAAAACCCAGAATGATTGAAGTATCAAAAGAAATAGATTGATCTAAAGAAAAATCAAGCTTTTCAGAAAAAAAAAGTTTAAAAATATGAACTTACCAGATTATCAAAAGGGCTATTATTTGTGAACTAAAGAACCAAATAGCATCACAAAGAGCACATGGAAGTCATGCATATATGCTTTACACGGTTCTAAACTGAACCGTCCAATATACATTAAATTGATCCGAGTAAATTAATCTATTTTTTTTTTTTGGTTATTGGTTTTTGGTTTCTTACATGACCCGTAGGCCTACAACTCAAACTCTCTTACATGTCTTCTGTTGGATCGTGCCCCACCCCTCCTAGCACTCTGGCACTGTTTGCTAAAACATGAACTATTCTAAGATTCTCATCTTCCCTACTACAATGTTTGGTGATGATCTTGCCGCCCAATTGCCCCTTGAGAAGCCAAGCATTCCATACTTCATGGTAGGATCTCCAATCATGGATCAATGGATGATTGTGAGCTAGTGAGTCAACGACCTCTAGCGAATCCGAGAATACAACCCCTTCCCCGCATCTATTGTCCTGCACAATCAGTCAATAGCCGTGTAGTACCACAATTGCCTCCACATGAGATGGGCTCATTGCTTGTACCCTCCTCGCCACCCATTTGACCGCCGGCCCCTTTGAACCAGTAGTAACCCCACTCCTGCTGGACCATCCACTGACATGTTGGATTGTACCATAATCTACTTGTTTGTTTGACTAGATTTGCAAAACATATATTTGTTGAATTTTACGGTTTCTTGTCTTGAGATATTGTGCAGGTCCGTGACGATATAAATTGCTACATATACATCAAAGGTGAATTATCAATTGCTATACTTATCAAGGATGAGTCACGAAGAATCAAGCATTGGACTGAGAAGCATCAATTGCAACATGACTGCTGTTGAGACTTTTTCCTTTATCTTTGAGATAATTGATTGCACCATCGTTCTGATGAAGGATAAGACCTCAAAAATCAGTATCTACTCTTCATGATCTTTCCGAAAAGTGGTCATATGCCAAAATCGAATACCCGAGCGCCGAAATACGCCAATTTAAAGATTGCTGAAGGTTGCTGAAATTCCACATCGCTTGACAAGCGTTGTAACGGTTGTCACAACGGTTGTTCTCTGGAAGTTTCAAGGTTTCAGTGCAACGGCTGTCACAACGTAATAATTGGGTCTACAGAGAATTGGATCTGGAAATGATTTATTCCGTTGCAACGGTTGATTAAAACGTTGCAACGCTTTAAATCGAGCAGCTTACACACCGTTCCTATGTTGGCCGCAGTTTGGTAATCTTAGGATTGGCTTGGGTCGGTAATGAAAGGAGAATACGCCCCCCTACCAGATGAGTGACTTTTCAGCGTTGGAGCATGCCATAACTCTTTGGATTTGACTTGACGAATGCCGTTTCACGCCCTCTACTTATGCTATTAAAGGGGAACATTTGAATATATTATCGTGATAGTAATTCCATTTGCTTTTGAGTTTCAGAGGATGACATTCTGGAACGCAAGAGAAAGTATAACGCAAGATATTACGAAACAAAATATCTCTTGCATGGGTGTAAGTGAGAAGTTGATCCATTTTCAACTAATAGTTCACTATGTCTGTTTAGCATGATTCCAGTTCTGAGGATTTTGGTACTTATAAAGTACCAGTAACTATACAACCTCCGATTTGATTGAATTAAAGCTTGAAAAATCCAGGAGACCGAGATCTACAACTTTCATGTTGCAACGTTATTCAAATTATGAAGTGATGGGTCGCTATGGGCCGTGGAAGACAGACGTCGGATATGGTAACGTTTATAAACATAGATTTGCTTCTCTTCCTATATATAGAAGGAAATATTAGGTTTTCTTAAGTGTTCTCCAGCCGTCAAACACTTCTTTCTCAACTGAAAAAGGGAGTCACCATGGTTGCTTGATCTTGAAACTTTAATACTCATTCAACAACCGAAAATCTACTCCACCATACTCAATATATTGCAAGAATTAGAGTAATTTGTGAGAGATCTTTATTTACTACAACACTAGAGCCTTTGTTGCTCGCTTCTTCTACTTCGAGCCTCTAATGCTCATTTCTTTTGTATTAGAGCCTTTAGTACTCTTGAGCCATTTTCATGCTTGGGCCGAGTGATTTTTCAAGCTTTGTAAGGGCTCACTGGTTTCACCTTGTACTCATTTCTCATTGGGTAAAGAAAGGCGCGCCATCTTGAAGGTCTCAAGCCCCAGAGACGTAAGCGTTAGTGCCGAACTCCGTAAACAACTCTGTCAAGTATCTCTTAACTCTTCTATTTATTGTACGCACATGCACTTGTTTAGTTTATAGTTATTCTAGTTTCCGTGCTTCATAAAACTTTGAAAACAAAATAAGGGCATTCAACATAAGAGGGTCCGTGCTTTATAAAACACCTTTTAACATGATCTCCATATAAAATGGGCTTGGAGACCAAATTTACTATTCTTTTAGAATTTTTTAAAATTGTTGTTTTCTGATGGTCCAGAATTTTCTTAAAACAACGACATTTTAATTTTTACTCATCTCAATAGTGATTTTGTACCTATTTAAAAAAGTAGCAAAAAATTTCCAAAACATATAAAATTTTGATCTCCAAGCATATTTTAATATGGAGATCATATTGAGCTGTTCGGATCGACTGCTTGGACTTTGAAAATAAAGATAAAAACATGTGAATAAAATGAGGCACGAAAGACATGAGACATTTGAACCCTAATCATATGTCTATCTATATATAAGTATATCGTGGCATATGATTATAAGTCATCTATCCGTTCTCAAAGTTCAAACAGTCAGTCTGTACTGTTCAACATTGTCTCCAAATTGAAAGGTCCTTGGAGACGATATTTTACATATTTTAGAACTTTTTTATTATTTTTTTAGAATTTTTTGAAAAACAATGATTTAATTTTTTTAATACAATAGTAATAAAGTTATAAAAAATATAAAATTTGGTCTTCAAGTACATATTAATATGGAGATCATGTTGAGCCATTCAAATAGACTATTTAAACTTTGAAAACAAAAATAAGAGCGTTTGTGCTTTATAAAGCACCTTAGCCCATCCCTATATATATATAGAGAGAGAGACACACACATACACACACAAACACACACTCAGAGAGCACGCACAAAGTCTAAATAGTTATTCCAAACCGTTTAACATGATCTCCATAATGGGTTTGGAGACCAAATTTACTATTCTTTTAGAATTTTTTAAAATATATTGTTGTTTTCTGATGGTCCAGAATTTTCTTAAAACAACGATTTTTTAGTTTGTACTCATCTTAATAGTGATTTTGTACCTATTTAAAAAAATAGCAAATTTTTTTCAAAACATATAAAATTTTGATCTCCAAGCATATGTTAATATGGAGATCATATTGAGCTGTTTGGATTGACTGCTTGGATTTTGAAAATAAAGATAAAGAACATGAGAATCAAATGAGGTACAAAAGACATGAGACATTTGAACCCTACTCATATCACTCTCTGTATATAAGCATATTGTGGCATATGCTTATTTCTCAAAGTTCAAGTAGTCAATCCGTACTGTTCAACATTAGGCAATACGTTAGGCAATACGTTAGGGTTTAGGGTTTAGGGTTTAGGTTTAGGGTTTAGGGTTTAGGGTTTAGGGTTTAGGGTTTAGGGTTTAGGGTTTAGGGTTTAGGGTTTAGGGTTTAGGGTTTAGGGTTTAGGGTTTAGGGTTTAGGGTTTAGGGTTTAGGGTTTAGGGTTTAGGGTTTAGGGTTTAGGGTTTAGGGTTTAGAGTTGCCTTCGGATACGGGCCGTATCAGGTGATACGGTCCGTATTAGGTCCTTGACGGTTAGGATTTGATGCTTCCAGCGCTATCTCCTGGTATGTGCTAGGCCTGGTCCGTATTAGGCAATACAGACCGTAACAGAGACTTAGTCGATGAGCGTCGCTGATCTGATTGACCCGATTCTAGCTCCATTTGGTGTAAAATAGTCCCAAAACTTGTTTTCTACAATAAAACATAAAGAATGGTGACAGTATCCTTTTTCTCTAATAAAGTAAACATAAGTGTGAGAAAATATGCAAAACCTAAGCCAAAACCATACGTAAATCATCGTTATTTTGACTCTGATCACACTTAAAGCGTACGATACATCAGGGCGAGTGCACAACATGGTGTACATGATAGACCCAATAGCCGAAGCATATGGTACTCTACTCATCACGCTTCGCTCATCAATTGTCATAAGACACTGAGTCTTGCTAAGTTGAACACCATGCGATATTGACAAGAATCCCTTCTTGGAATCCTGTATGCTGAACCGATTCAGCACTTTTGTCAATGTACGTGCTTTGACTCAATCCTATGAGTCTCTTTGATCTATCTCTATAGATCTTTATGCCTAGTATATAGACAGCCTCGCCCAAATCTTTCATTGAGAACATTTTCTTTAATGAAGACTTGGCTAATTTGAGAAAAGGAATATTGTTCTTGATTAGGAGTATGTCGTCTACATATAAGATTTAGAAAAGCGATGGCACTCCCACTAGTCTTCCTGTACACACAAGGTTCTTCTTCGCATCTGATGAAGTCAAACTTTTTGACTTCTTCGTCAAACTGAAGATTTTAATTCCGTGATGTTTGCTTCAATCCATAAATGGATCTAAGAAGCTTGCATGCTTTCCCAGCATTCTTTGGATCTTCAAAACCTGAGGGATGTATCATATACACGTCCTCTTCTAAGTTTTCGTTTAAGAAAGTGATTTTGACATCAATTTGCCATATTTCGTAATCATGAAATGAGGCAATTGCTAGGAGTATCAGTATTGACTTGAACATAGCCACGGGTGAAAAATTTCATTATAGTCAACTCTTTGAATTTGTTTGAAACCTTTCGCTACTAGCTGTGCTTTGTAAACAGTCAAATTACCATCCATGTCTGTTTTCCTTTTGAAAACCCACTTGTTGAGGAGCAGAATGACACCGTAGGTGGAGACAAACGACAACCCGAACCTGAATACATTTCACCACCACCCTACAAGCCACCTCTGCCATTCCCTCCAAGGCCTGCCAAACAGAAGATGGAGCAGCAATTTGCGAGATTCATGGAGACACTCAAGCAATTACAAGTCACAATCCCCTTCACTGAAGTAATTGCAAGCATACCCTCGTATGCTAAATTTCTGAAGGAGATTCTTTCGAACCGACGTAGACTCTAAGAATTCTCGACAGTTCTGCTCAATCTGGAATGCAGTGCGCTCGTGCAAAGCAAATTACCGACAAAGTTAAAAGATCCGGGAAGCTTCTCGATACCATGTATTATTGGCACGACCGATTTTAAGAGAGCTTTATGTGATCTGGGAGCAAGTGTGAGTCTGATGCCTAAGGTAGTATTTGACAAATTGGAATGTGGAGACCTATCACCAACGAGGATCTCACTGCAACTAGCTGACCGATCAATTAGATATCCTGAAGGAATGTTGCTTGATATCCCAATCAAAGTCGGTAAATTCTGGATACCGGCAGATTTTGTGGTAGTTGATATGGAAGAAGATGAGCAGATTCCGATCATCCTTGGAAGGCCATTCCTCGCCACTTGTGGGGCAATGATTGATGTTAGGAATGGGAAGCTCTCACTCAATGTTGGCGAAAACAAAATGATCTTCAACATGAATGAGACCAAAGTCCCACCTGACATAAATCTTGTCCATAATTTGGAAACAACGGATGAGTATGGCAACGATGAATTGCGACTGGATGAGTTAGAAGACATCGAAGAAATGGTGCACGAAGCAAAAATGGAGAGACTGTTCGTCATACAAGATAACGGTCAGATCCATCCAATCTCTGTGACAACACAAACCGATGATCTGAACAAGAGCCCTAATATCGCAAACAACAGGAATTATTCTCTCTTAGTCCTTGCATTAATCAAAAACCTACGCGAAGAACTCGATGCAATTTCTCAAAGACTGGACGAGGTTGAAGTAGTGCTCTGTGTGAGCCTGGCATTTGACCTTGGATCTCAAATACCCACCGACTTCTTCGAGAAGGGCAATGATGATAAGACCACAGATGACGCTAAAGGCAAACCACCCGACAAGCAACCCGCTTGCATTGGCGGGAGGATATCTGGAAGAAACTGATGGCGACGCAAAGCCAAGCTAACGACTTTAAACAAGCGCTTCTTGGGAGGCAACCCGAGGCTACTTTTATATTTTCTTTTTTAGTTTAATTAGGACTTTAACAAAGAAACAACTCATACCCACCTTTTTTTTATGGTTAGGTAAGCATACTGGAGGAAAGGCTTGATTAAAGACATCTCGGAAGATGGAAAAATACTCTCTGGTACGGCCTGTATTGGCTGATATAGACCATACTAGTGGATACGAGGATAGTAGAATAAGAAGACAGGAAACAAGTGGTGAATACGGCCCGTATTGGCTGATACGGCCCGTATTCAAAGGAGTTAAAACTTAGCGGTTATCGGGTAAGCATAATGGATTCAATACGGACCGTATTGGCTGATACGGTCCGTAATAAAGGTTAATCCGGGAGATGCGAACCCGTTAAGAAGAGACGTTTGAAATCCCGCACGAATCACGTCTCATAACCGTTAACCATTTTCATTTTAACCCCTAAACCCTTCTCTTCCTCTCTCTCCCTATTCTCTTTCCCTCTATCTCTTCTCCTTCTCCCTCTTCCCTTTTTGCCCAAAACCGAGCCTCTCTTCCTTGCCACCGATCTCCATCGCCAAACTCGTCCCCATACACCATTGAAGCCGCCGCCGGCCTCCACCTTCGAGCCCCTGCCCTAATACGGACCGTACCGGGTCCGTATCCGACGGCCACTCGATCCAACTTCTACAAATTCGGTTTTTCTAAACCCTATTTCAATTTCAAATTTTAAAATTATTTTTGCATTTGTTTTGACTTAATCTCTGTTGCATTAATTTAGGTAATTAGGTTTTATTCGCAAAAATCACAAAAATCACAAAAAAATTAGGTTTCTGTCAGTTTTCCCAATTTTACCAGTATAATACGGTACGTATTGACCTAATACGGTCCGTAATAGTTTAACAGAACCAGCATTTAGCATTTTTTAGAAACACCTTCTAATATGGTCTGTATTTGTGATACGGTCCGTATTCAGTCCTGTACTTGGTCAATTTTCACCAGCTAACCAGTCCGTATTAAGACCGTATTGACCGATACGGTCCGTAATAGAGAAATTAATTTTAGACAAATGGCTCCAAAAATGAAAAAGATTTTAGGGGCAATTACAAGGAGTGCCAAGAAAGCCCTCGGAAGTGCCGGCCCGAGTAATTCACCGCAGGGCTCCTCTAGCCGATCCTCCCGGTCCTCCAGCTCACAACCACAATCCTCCAACCATTCATTCTCTCATTCCGACACTAAGCAATCAATCAGAGACACACCAGTCTCAGATGCAGACTATGAGCCAGAGGAGTTCAACCCTCGGGATTTTGGTCTTGAGGAAGAAGATTCCGATGAATCGATGGAGGAAGCAACCGAGTACCAACCAGTCTTCTCGCATCCACAATTCGGACAAAGCTACGAGAAGTTGAAAACAAAGGAGGTCATATACCACAAATCCATCCACGCAGAAATACTCGAGCGACTAAGCCTTCTCGCACAAACCGAACAGCTCGCCAACCGCATCCACCTCTGGCAATTCCTCGAACTGATCAAAGGAGTCAAAATTTACAAGGTGCTCACGAGGGAGTTCCTTGCGACCTTCAGATACAATGAAGACTCCATCAATTTCCAGATGATTGGCGAGCAGTACATAGTCGCCATGGATGATTTATGTGCCATCTTCAACCTCACCAACGATGGCACTTCTGATTCTCCTGACTGCCGAGAGTTCTGGTACAGCATCACTGAAGACAACCAAAACTCAACTCGACCGGCGAGCAGAATCATCCATCCCCAAGTCCGCCTCTTGCAAGTAATCCTTGCCAATTCCATTTTCGCGAGAGGCGAGAGTTCATCAAAGGTGACATTACCCGAACTCTATCTTCTCAAATGCATGATCGAGCCAACACCGGTGCGACCTCACCTTGGCCATCTCCTTTACAACCAAATTCGTGAAGTCGCCCATGCTAAGAAAAGTAATGGAAAGATTTCCATTAGATTCGTGGCCACGATCTTGGCCAACCAACTCGCTCTGTAGATCGATCATCTCAAAGAGGCAAGCGGGCTCACACAAATCGACATGTCATGCCTCCAAGACATGAAATTCATCACCGGCCACTATCCAGGTCCCTACTTCTACAATTCGTCGAAGGAAATTCTCCAATTCCCCTTCCGACATCTCAATCTCCGTAGTAGGGCCTCATGGAAAATGGCACGCCAAGCGAGCCCGACTTATGAGCCTCCTCAGGATTACATTGATGTAATCGAGAGCCAAGCCGCAATGCAAAATCAGGCTAACATTGATCGGCAGCAAAGAGAAGAGGAGAAGCCCCCTTTTAATGCATATAGGGAGGCAGGCACATCGGCAGCTAGAGCCGGATCTTCAGGGGCGGCACCATCTGATGCCCCTACAGCTGAGCTTGATCAGTTCATTCAAATGGTAGATTGGATGAACTCTAACCTCAACGAGCTCACCTTGACAACGGGAGAGACCACCCGACAAATGGAACAGAATGGCTCATCGCTTCGCCAAGAGGTTGGCGAAATCCGAAATAGCATGGAGGAGGTCCGGAGAAGTGTTGATGAGAGCAGGCGCGAGATCCAGCAGACGCGCTACATGTCACACCAGTATTACCAGCATGCCCTCACCACCGGTTTGCCATACCAGCCACCACCCTATGGACTCTTCGGCCCGTCATTCTACGAGGAGATCCAGCGATCACCACCACCTCCACCACCTCAGGATTGAGGTGCAGTGAGTTGTATCTTTCCCCGGTCTTTTTACTTTACTACCTCCTTTATTTTTATCTCTCGAGCATTGGGGACAATGTTCAATTTTATTCGGGGGGTAGGAGACCATGTATCTTTAAATTTTTCACATTTTAAATTCTTAGGTGCTAGTAGTTTTACTCAAATTTTGACTAGGGTTGGAGGCTTTACCGAAAATCCTAGAATAATTAGATTGAGCTTTTTAGCTAGCTTGCATTTTTATTTTTCCTTAGGAGTAGGTTAATCAAATAGGAATTTGATATCTCGCAAACTTATCTATAATTTCGACCAATTTCTGTACCAAACCTGTGTTTAAATTTATTAAATCAGTTGGATTTCATTGAATATCTTTAGAATGTGGTACTGCTGCAAGTTTATTCTTATTTTGTAGGATTCGGGCGAAATCGAGGAGAAATCTGGAATTCTGAAGTCTCTACACGGCCCGTGTCACATTCTACACGGCCCGTGTCAACCTCGACCTGACCACAGACACGACCAGGACACCATCCATATGATGCTGAAATTTCAGCACCCGAACTTAAAACAGTCATAACTTTTGACTCGTAACTCCGTTTGAGTGTATGACCACTTTTTGGAAAGCTTGTGAGAAGATCTACAATTTGAGCCAAGGACACAGGTTACACGGGCCGGACAGATTTGACACGGCCCGTGTCAAGCATTTCCGAAAACAGATCCAAAAATCTGGAAACAAGGCTAATGAAGGAAGGTCGCGAATTGGCATTAAAGGGGGGCCTCTCTGTCCAACAGGGGGCTCATTCTGGATCTGAGAGGGGGACCTAGGGTTGGTGCTTGACGGCTTGGCTTGGAGAAGAAGAAGAGAGGCGAAAATCGAGAGATTTGCGACGGATCTTCTTACTACTTCGAATTTGCCATGAGCACTATCTTTATCATCTCTATTTTCTGTTTTAGAACTATGTTTGAGTAGAATTCTTAGTTTCTAGGGTTTTGATGTAGTCGAATGTTTTGTCTTGCATGCTAGTTATTGTACTATTTTGTTGGAATTTGTGTTTGCTTGATTGTGCTTGATTTTAATTGCTTAGAAATAAATTGTTTGATCTTTATTGGTTTACCACTAGATGAATGCGCACATCTAGAAGGTATTTTAGCCCTTAAAAGTCTCTCAACCAAACTAAGTACATGAGGTAGGATTTGTGACCCGAAAGGTGAAACCAAGTAGTAACCGAAAGGCGAAAATTACTCCCTATCGACAGATAGGAGTTACCTTTAGTATACCAAACAAGCAACTAGATAATTCGGACCAACATACGAAAGTTGAGGTCTAGAACCCGACGAGGGCAAATATTGCAATTCCATACCAAGTTGATGAACCAACAAACGACAGTTGAGGTTTAGAAACATTAGGTCCGGTCAGTAGAACTCTACACAAAGAAACAGTAGCTGCTGCATTTACTCGAGGTTGACACGGACCGTGTAGGAAATGACACAGCCCGTGTACACTGATATGGCCCGTGTAAGAAATGACACGGCCCGGACAACTTGAGGAAAAACTGAGATGAAGTCATAACCCTGGGAACGCTTTTTATTATTGATTAAAACCAGTTTAATCTACTTTCTTGCACTTTATTTTTGCCATTGAATCTGTAGGAATTATAAACAACCGAAACCAACCTTTTCCAACTTCTAGTCTTTAATTAACTTAAGTAGAGTACGGTTAAGACTTGAACCGTCCCTGTGATAGATACCCGACAATATAATACGTGCTAGGATTGTATACTTGCAGTCTGAACCAAAAGTGTATTTAAGGTTAAAAGGTACAGTTTGTTGTACTGAAACTTTGTACTATACCTTTTTGGTGGTAACAGAATTGTTTTTAAATTGAATTAGGCTAAGGTTTAGACAATTGACCATGATACCAAAAATTCAGAATTTTTAAAAATAATTAGTAATCTCAAAGTGAACAATTAATTGCTAACCATGAGAGTTGATCAAAAATCGCAAATTCTAGAATTTTTATTTATTGAGTAATTTATTTTTGCAAAGTCTTTTAAGATTGATAGTGTTTTAAAATACCCATTTATTATAGATAGATCTCTAGCGAAAGTATGCAATAATTCCTTGTATGAATGAATATTTGGAATTGTGTGTAATCATGGTGCTTGTGACACAAAAATATTTTATTTTATTTCTCAAAAAAATATAATACAAAAATACAAAAAAAATCAGAAATGAGAAAAATCCAAAAAATAGAAAAATCCAGAAAAAGAAAAAAAAATAGAATAAAGATGGAGGATAAAAAGAGAACGGGTGCCTACGCAAGACTGGTTACCAATAGGCTCGAGAAAACCTCCCAAATTTAAATTCTTGTACATATTTAATTTTTCAAAAATAGTCACAAGTACCAACACACTTAGTTGTCATACTTTGCTCCAATCAATTGGGAAGGAAAATCAAAATTTATATCATTAGAATTCCTATTGATTGGAAGGGATCCATTTATAATCGAATGGGAAATTAATACTCTCAATTTTAAGAATATTTGTAAAATGGATTGTTCGATAATAATTTTTCTAGGGTAAGCATAATGAGGTCAATCATGGGGTGAATAAATTGTTCAAGGGAGAGGTCATGAATATTTTAAAATTCTAAATTTTTATTGTCACGTCAATTGTACCAAATCATAGTCCTAATTTAATTTTTAACAAGTCCTTGAGATTGTATGGTTAAACCTAGACCGGATCTTTGACCTGCTGGGATGTCGTTGCTTGAGGACAAGCAACAATTCAAGTTGGGAGGCGTGATCAGAGTCAAAATAACGATGATTTACGTAGGGTTTTGGCTTAGGTTTTGCATATTTTCTCACACTTATGTTTAATTTATTAGAGAAAAAAGCTACTGTCACCCTTCTTTATGTTTTATTGCAGAAAACAGGTTTTGGGACTATTTTACATCAAATGGAGCTAGAATCGGGTCAATTGGATCAGCGACGCCTATCGACTAAGTCTCTGTTACGGTCCGTATTGCCTGATACGGACCAGGCCTAGCACATACAAGAAGATAGCGCTGGAAGCATAAAACCCTAACCGTCAAGGTCCTAATACGGACCGTATCAACTGATACGGTCCGTATTCGAAGGCGACCCTTGGGGAATAACTGCCGACAGCTGTTTCCAGATCAGTTTCTTAGCCCCTACTCAACCTACACACGTCCCTCCAGTCCTATATAAGGCCCCTGGGCAGAAGGAATAATCATCTTTGTAATTATGGTTAGATTTGATTAAAGTGAGAAGAGAGGAGTGCTTGTAACAATACCGTTCCGCGGCTAAGTTCCTTTTCTTAGGGCTAGGCAGTAAACCTTGTTACTCTTGATGTTTTGATATATATATTTCTGTTGATTATGATTTCATGTTGTTGAAACAAAATACTTTTGTGATTTACTATCTCTTCATCTAACTTCAATGATCTAGTTTGAGTCTGTTAGGGTAGTGACAGTACTTTAATGGTAAGAGAAACTATTTGTATGAATTAGCCTCGTTGAGATTTATTAGGTTTATGTGAGGAAAACTTTAGCAGAGAAATCATAAACCAGACCAACAAAACGCGTACCAAATTCTATCACATGCGTAAAAGAAATTCGCAGTGATCTATGTAGTAATTTGGGGTATTTGAGAGATCAGACATTTGCGTAAGGAAAATCGCAGTGTCCTATGTAGAATCTCGGTGAAAGATCTGTCATTCTTGCGTAACATAAATCGCAATGACCTATGTGGTGTCTTTCATTAAACAACAACAGGAAATCAGACGCAACAGGAATATATTGTCAAAGCGGATTGAGTAGCAATGGTGTGCCGAAACCCTAGGAATTCTCATCTCTATCTTTATTTTAATTACTTTTAATTGCTCCCTAATTTACATTGATCACATCAACATCTCTCAATTTACAGATTTCGTCTAGCCTTTCGAAAGATTGCGATTCGATCGCTCAAAGCATTGAACCAATATTCCCTGTGGATCGACCTCGAATATACTACTCGATAGGATTGTGCGCTTGCAGTCCGAACCGATAGCATTTACGAGTTTATAAATATTAAAAGAAACATTGCTCTCTTTTGAGTGATCACTTTCACCGAGATGCTACATAGGTCACTGCGATTTTCCTTACGTAAATGTCTGATCTCTCAAATACCCCAAATTACTACACAGATCACTGCGAATTTCTTTACGCATGTGATGGAATTTGGTAATCATTTTGTTGGTCTGGTTTATGGTTTCCCCGCTAAGGTTTTCTTCACATAAACCTAATAAATCTCAACGAGGCTAATTTATACAAATAGTTTCTCTTACCATTAAAGTAATGTCACTACCCTAACAGACTCAAACTAGATCATTGAAGTTAGATGAAGAGATAATAAATCACAAAAGTATTTTGTTTCAACAACAAGAAATCATAATCAACAGAAATATATATATCAAAACACCAAGAGTAACAAGGTTTACTGCCTAGCCCTAAGAAAAGGAACTTAGCCGCGGAACGGTATTGTTACAAGCACTCCTCTCTTCTCACTTTAATCAAATCTAACCATAATTACAAAGATGATTATTCCTTCTGCCCAGGGGCCTTATATAGGAGTGGAGGGACGTGTGTAGGTTGAGTAGGGGCTAAGAAACTGATCTGGAAACAGCTGTCGGCAGTTATTCCCCAAGGGTCGCCTTCGAATACGGACCGTATCAGTTGATACGGTCCGTATTAGGACCTTGACGGTTAGGGTTTTATGCTTCCAGCGCTATCTTCTTGTCTGTGCTAGGCCTGGTCCGTATCAGGCAATACGGACCGTAACAGAGACTTAGTCGATAAGCGTCGCTGATCTAATTGACCCGATTCTAGCTCCATTTGATGTAAAATAGTCCCAAAACCTGTTTTCTGCAATAAAACATAAAGAATGGTGACAGTAGCTTTTGTTCTAATAAATTAAACATAAGTGTGAGAAAATATGCAAAATCTAAGCCAAAACCCTACGTAATTCACTCCATGATTGACCTCATTATGCTTACCCGAGAAAAATTATTATCGAACAATCCATTTTACAAATATCCTTAAAATTGAGAGTATTAATTTCCCATTCGATTATAAATAGATCCCTTCCAATCAATATGAATTCTAATGATATAAATTTTGATTTTCCCTCCCAATTGATTAGAGCAAAGTATGACAACTAAGTGTGTTGGTACTTGTGACTATTTTTGAAAAATTAAATATGTACAAGAATTTAAATTTGGGAGGTTTTCTCGAGCCTATTGGTAACCAGTCTTGCGTAGGCACCCGTACTCTTTTGATCCTCCATCTTTTATTCTATTTTTTTCTTTTTCTGGATTTTTCTATTTTTTTTTATTTTTCTCATTTCTGATTTTTTTTGTATTTTTCTATTATATTTTTTTGAGAAATAAAATAAAATATTTTTGTGTCACAAGCACCATGATTACACACAATTCCAAATATTCATTCATACAAGAAATTATTGCATAGTTTCGCTAGGGATCTATCTATAATAAATGGGTATTTTAAAACACTATCAATCTTAAAAGACTTTGCAAAAATAAATTACTCAATAAATAAAAATTTTAGGGTTTGCGATTTTGATCAACTCTCATGGTTAGCAATTAATTGTTCATTTTGAGATCACTAATTATTTTAAAAATTCTGAATTTTTGGTATCATGGTCGATTGTCTAAACCTTAGCCTAATTCAATTAAAACAATTCCTATTTGATTAACCTACATGCAAATTACCCCTAAATTATATGATCCTATCAATGCAAATGCCTATATGCGCGCTAGATAAAAACCTCAATCGTTCCTCCCAACTTATCTTGGTTATGCCTTGAGAAGTGGTCCCGATTGAGTAAATCTGCTAGCGAAAAAATGAAAAATAAGGGTCCTACATGCCATGATCCTAGATACAATGCAATTCCTAAACTAATTTCTTACCCCTACCCCCATGCTTAAATTTTGTATTGTCCTCAATGCAAGAAAATAAACAATTAAGAGAGGGATAAGAAAGATTTCACATATTACTCGTTGCGAAGGGGTGGTGGTGGGGTGAATGGAATCGGTGGTGTGAATGGTATTCCCTTAGAAAGACAACATTCATAGAAATTCTCGTGGGCTTTGTTTACCTTGTCCAAGTACTCCTCCAAGTAGCGTGTGCGTTTCTTCATATTCTCGAGGGTGTTGTTGGCGTAACGCGCGGTTGGACCGGGCTCACGAGCTTGAGATATGGTTGTCTTTTGTTCCCATCCGGTTAGTGCGGGCATGGAGTTTGCTTCGTTGGTGTTATCGCGCGGCGGAATGAGGTGGCGTACGAAAGCCATGTCGTGATGGTGGATGGATGAGTGGTATGATGCGCTATGTGTTTCCTCCATGGGCTCTTCGGTTGGTTCCTCCTTGGTTGGTTCTTCCTTGATTGGTTCCTGCTCGTCGCTTCGTGCATCATCTCCATGTTCAGATTCATATCAAACTGGAATGACCCCTTATCCGTTCTGATATGGAGGGTCATTCCCTCGCCTATGTTCAACGTGTACCTTATGTCACCTGTGTGTGCATTAAACATCGCTTGCACGTGATTGTTGTTTACTAGGTAATTCATGTTGAGGCGGTTGATGCCGAATACTTCAGTTTCGCTGATGAGTTTTATGTTGTGATGGTGTGCAAGGAGGGTTGCATAAACACCCACGGAAACCACGTGATTATTCTTTGTGTCGGCGGCCACCGATTTGAGGTGGTGCAAGATGTGGTATCCAAGGTGCGGTTGATGCTTGTGGTTCTTCATGCAGCGCATGATATAAATATCCCTCTCTCGCACTTCCGTTGTGTCCTCTCCTGTTGGGAATATAGAATTAGTCAAAATAATATGAATATACCTTAATTCTATCGATGAGATGAGGCGTGAATCTTTGCGGTATATTTTGTGCTCATCAATTGCGATTATTTTCCAGTACTTCATGCGTTTCTCCCTTGTGCATAATTCGGTTTTGCCATTTGTAGGGATGGACAGCGCCTTGCAAAATTCCTCCGTTGTTACTGCAAATGGGCGGTGGAATAATCGATATTTGATCATGTCGCCATCCCATTGTAGTGTTGATAGAAACTCGATGGAGGGCCTCAAATAGACTCTTGTGGTACGTAGGCGGTCCGCCAAATCCCATAAATTGATATTGTTAAGGGATACTCGCACATAATCATAACATCCAAGGACCTTCATGGTATTGATACACATCGCTTTGTTGTTTGCGATAGTGCGATCAAGCATTGTTTGAGCACGGTCGAATTCTTATTTGTCGCAAAATTTGATTTCCATGGCTGTCGCGAATGTATTTTCATCGTCGGATTGAGAGTCAGAGGAACGAGGGCTGTTGTGTGCCATTTTTCTTTGGTTTCGGTCTCTGTTACGGGCCGTATCCGCTTGATACGGGGTTGATACGGGCCTGACTTTGAGGATTTCTGTGGACAGGATGCGAATTTTGATCTAAAAATTCTATGAAATGGTGCAGGAAAAGAAGGAGGTGGATGAAAGGTTTATATGGCAGTGAAGGGATGTGGTGAATGTGCAGAAGGTGGTGATGGTGGGAAGTTTAAATTTGGTTAAAATTCGAATATCTTCCTTGGAGCGCCAGAATTAGAGAGTTGGTTATTTCTGCTCATTGAATACGGTCCGTATCAACTGATACGGTCCGTAATCGTTGTGCGGTTTTGTGTTGAACCCTGCCTTTTCTGTGCCAATCCGAGGTAGGTCCGTATTGGATTGATACAGTCCGTAACAGAGAGTAAATCTTCATGACGGGCTTTGAATTTTTCGACCAAATTCTTCCAGCATCTCCTTCTGTGGGTAAGATTAGTAACCCTGTGATTAGTATAATAGTTTAGGATCAAATGAAATATTTTTATGATTTTTTGAATTTTTATATGAAAAGGAAAGCAAAAATGGCCTTGGGTTGCCTCCCAAGAAACGCTTGTTTAAAGTCATTAGCTCGATTTTTTGATCTCATCCATCGTTTGGCTGATTCCCGAAGGAATATGTTTCCTTATGCTTATCATTTGTTCCTGCGATGTAGTGCTTCAACCTCTGGCCATTCACCTTGAAATACCCGATTTCTTGACTCCAGATTTGGACTGCCCTATAAGGGTACACGTAAGTGACCTTGTATGGTCCTATCCATCTGGATCTCAATTTTCCAGGGAAGAGTTTGAGTCGTGAATTGAAGAGAAGCACCATGTCGCCTTCCTTGAACTCCCTTTTTCTTATATTTTTGTCATGGCAGAATTTCGCCCGTTCTTTATACATCTTTGCATTGTCGTATGCATGGAGTCTCAGTTCGTCTAGTGCATTCAGATCTAGTAGCCTCTTTTTGCCCGCGTCCCGAAGATCATAATTGAACGTTTTGATTGCCAATATGCCTTGTGTTCTAATTCCACCGGCAGATGACAAGCCTTCCCGTAGATCAGCTTGTAAGGTGTCATTTCGATTGGAATTTTGAACGAGGTTCTGTAGGCCCAAAGTGCCTCGTCTAGTTTGAGTGCCCAATTTTTCCTGGACCAAGACACCGTCTTTTGCAAGATGTTCTTGATTTCTCTGTTTGAAATTTCTACTTGCCCACTGGTTTGTGGATGGTAAGGAGTTGCCACTTTGTGTGTGACTGATAGGTTTAATTTATATATATGTTCGATCAGGTTTTCATCACATAATAGCACCAAATATCATGTATTTTAGTATAATTTAGGATTAAATATCCCTAGAATCAAGTTACTGCATTTGTCTATGTGAAATTCGCAGGAAAACAAGAAAAAAGACCAAAGTGCGTCCGCACTGACCCATAGTGCGGCCGCACTCAACACTTATAAGAGAATCCAAGCTCCAGAAGAAATGTCCGAGAGGAGTGCGGACGCATTTCCTACTTAGCCGAATTTTGGTGAAGAAATCCAGCAACTTAGAAGAAAAATGCGACCAGAGTGCGACCACAGGGGACCCGCATTTTGTACTTGGTGAAATTTCGACTCCTGAGCCAAAGAAGAACAGAAAAGTCCGAGAGAAATGCGGGCGCACTGAGGAGCAGTGCGGACGCACTCAGCACTTGGAGTGAAATTCAGAACAGAAACCAGAACACGTGCTGCCTCAGTGCGGACGCACTTGGGCCGCATTCAGCCTAAAAACTGCCATTTCGGAAGATTTTCTATTTTCGGCACATCAGACCACGTCCAAAAAGGTGGAAAATAGAAGGTGGAAACGTGGGGGACACGTTGGGACAGATTTAGAGTGATTCCCCACGTCCATATGCTCCAGATCCATTATAAAAGGAAAGGAATTTCTTCTCCATAATCATCACCATTCTAAGAGAGAAATTCACGAGATAGAGCATCAACCACAGGAGCAATCAAGGAGAAAGAAGGCGAATCCTCACAGCAATTGCAAGGAAGACTAAGGTTTTGATTAGAGAAGGGTGTATTTTATTTCTCTAGTTAGTTTCTCTTTGTCTTTACTTATTTTGTTCTTGAATTCATGATGAATACTTGCTTCTCCATGAGAGGCTAGTTTCTCTCTAGGGGTTTAGGTCATGTAGCATGAACTTGTTTAATTCTATTTTACTCGGATTTTAGTTTTTATTATGATTGTTTGATTTGATGTTAATTTCTGTGATTTATCATTTGTGATGTTCCATGATTTGTGCTGGAATTGTAGTCGTTCCGCTTTGATCATTTAGATCCAAAGTAGATTAGGATCATATAGGATAGTGCAACTTGTTGTGCTTGACTTGTAGCGTCCCGCTAAGTCTTCTTGATTAAAAGTAGATTAGGATCATATAGGATAGTATAAATTGTGATTGCAAATACCTTAGGATTTGGATTAGAAGCGACCGTACTTTGGTATTCAAATCTGGAAAAATAGAAATTAAGGTTAGGGTTTGATGAAGGACTTAGCGGTGAAGTCAAAACCTAATTAGGACACCTTAGAACAAATATCGATATATACTTTGAAGCACGTGATTAAATATCCCTCTAGGTTAGTGACAGCCCTAGAATTCGAGGCACATTAATCCGTCCACCCAAAGTATTCGTATTAATATTTGTTCCAAAGGCTAACTCAGGTTAGAAACCTCGTCATAATCAAACATGAATTTAAACAAACCGAGTAGATAGAATTAGCAAGGGATTGTGGACCGAATACCCCTAGACTTCTCAAACTTGATTGTCACCCGATTTTATTGCTTTTTGTCACGAACTTTTAATTACTTTAATTTTCCTTCAAAAATGAAATTTTACACAAAACCCCCCCTTTTACTTTTATTGTTTAGTTTAGAAGTAGTTTTCTTTATTAAGAGTTAGTATTTCCCTATCTCCTTGCGGTTCGACACCTAAATACTACGATCGATAGGTTGTGCGCTTGCAACTAACCTATAAATTGAGTACGAAGGTTTATAAATTTAAAGGCAAAAAGTGTACCAAATTCCTATATCTAAAATACTCAACAGTGACGCCATATTTCTTCAGAAGATTGTTAAATTGATTGTTGATGAAATGCGATCCTCCATCACTTATCACTACTCGAGGGGTGCCAAACCTTGGAAATATGATCTTCTGGAACAATCGCTTGACTACATTTGCATCTGCTGAGGGTGCTGGAATTGCTTCCACCCATTTCGAGACATAGTTGACTGCTACGAGGATATACTTGTTGTTACCTAAGCTTGGGAATGGTCCCATGAAATCAATTCCCCAGACATCGAAAATCTCTACTTCTAGGATTGAATTTTGCGGCATCTCATCTCGTTTAGATATGTTTCCCGTCCGTTGACATGCGTCACAGCGGGAGACATAATCCTTAACGTCTCTGAAGATGTCAGGCCAATAAAAACCTGCTTGAAGGATTTTCAATGCTGTCTTTTGGAATGATGCATGGCCACCATATGGCGAGGAGTGGCAGTCATGGATGATGCCTTTCGATTCTTCGTGTGTGACACATCTCCTGTGTATTCCGTCTACACAGAGGCGGAAGAGGTAAGGATCATCCCAGTAGAAATGTTTAGCATTTGCCAAGAATCTCTTCTTTTGCTGAAATGTCATGTCGGGAGGGATGGCTCCACATGCAATGTAGTTGGCCAGATCTGCGTACCATGGCCGTTTGCTTATCTCTACAGAGTAGAGATGTTCGTTAGCAAAAGAATCATCGATCGGTTGATCATTCTCGCTTGGTTGTCTCAGTCTTGACAGGTGGTCGGCTACCGAATTCTCTGTGCCCTTCTTGTCCCTAATTTCGATATCGAATTCTTGTAGGAGAAGTACCCATCGGATGAGTCTAGGTTTTGCGTCCTTCTTGTTGATGAGGTACTTGATTGCTGCATGATCTGTATAGATGATGACTTTTGAACCTACAAGGTAAGATCGAAATTTGTTAATTGCAAAGATTACTGCGAGAAGTTCTTTCTCAGTTGTTGTGTAATTGCATTGGGCTTCATTTAGAACTTTGCTCGCGTAATAGATTGCATAGGGCTTCTTATCCTTCCGTTGTCCCAGAACTGCTCCCACTGCGTAATCACTTGCATCGCACATGATCTCGAAAGGATGGTCCCAGTCAGGTGGTTGTAGAATTAGGGCTGAAATCAAAGCATTCCTGAGTGTGTTGAATGCTTCAATACATTTTCCATCGAAGATGAACTCGGCATCCTTCATGGTCAAGTTTGAGAGTGGCTTCGCGATTTTTGAGAAGTCCTTGATAAATCTTCGATAAAAACCTGCATGACCAAGAAAACTGCGAATGTCATGAACACATGTTGGTTGAGTTAATTTTTTAATTACCTCGACTTTTGTTTTGTCAACCTCCAATCCCTTAAAGGAAATGGTGTGACCAAGCACAACTCCCTCTTGTACCATAAAATGACATTTTTCCCAATTTAATACGAGATTTACTTCTTCACATCTTTTTAGAACTTTAGACAAGTTCTTCAAACACGAGTCGAAGGTATCCCCATAAATTGAAAAATCATTCATAAATACATCCATTATTTCTTCAACAAAATCTGAAAAGATGGACACCATGGCTCTTTGGAAGGTTGCTGGGGCGTTGCATAACCCTAAGGGCATGCGTCGGTATGTGCAAGTTCCGTAGGGGCATGTGAATGTGGTCTTTTCTTGATCTTGAGGATGAATTGAAATTTGGAAGAAGCCGGAGTATCCATCAAGGTAGCAGAAGTATGAATGTTTTGCTAGTCGCTTCAACAGTTGATCGATGAACGGAAGGGGGTAGTGGTCCTTTCTTGTCGCCACATTTAGCCACCGATAATCAATGCACATTCGCCACCATGTAACGACTCTTGTTTGGAGCATTTCGTCGTTATCCCCTTTCACAACTGTGGTGCCTCCCTTCTTTGGAACGACATGGACGGGACTCACCCAGTTGCTATCGGAGATGGGGTAAATGATGCCTGCCTCTAGAAGCTTCAGGACTTCTTTCTTGACCACTATCTTCAAGTTCGGATTGAGCCTTCTTTGCGGTTCCCATGAAGGTTTGTGATCTTCCTCTAGCAGAATTCGGTGCATGCAAATGATAGGACTGAGGCCTTTGATGTCATCAACGTGGCCAATGGCTTTCTTGTGTTTCCTGAGTGTGTTGACGAGTTTGCTGATTTGGGTCTTGTCAAGCTGAGAGCCAACAATTACTGGATAGGTTCGGTTTGGACCTAGAAATTCGTATTGTAGGTTGGGTGGAAGAGGTTTAAGCTCGAGTTGTGGACGAGAGGTTGCCTTTTCCTTTTTCTTCTCTTCGCTACTAACCGTATGGGGGAATACGGGTTGTAGGACTTTGGACGCGGGAATTTCTTCTCCTTTTTCTGTGACAGTAGTGCAACTTGCGCATGTTTCATTATAAATCTCGTCAGGTTTAGTGGTGATATCTTGTTCAGGTTGTACTTCGTCATCTTCCCTTCCAAGAAGGCTATCCAGATCCTCTATAGCCATGAACTCTCCAAATTCATCAAATGGATATTCTTCCTCTTCAAATTCATCAGTGATGCCCAAATTGAAGACACGATCGATGTCAGAAGGGTATTTTAAAGCTCAGTTTATGTCGTAAGTAACCTTGTCCTTTCTGATATTTAGTGAAATTTTCCCATTCTTGACATCAATCATTGCTCCACATGTGACGAGGAATGGCCTTCCAAGGATGATTGGAATGTGTTCATCTTCTTCCATGTCAACTACAACAAAATCTCCAGGTATCCAAAAGTCTCCAACTTTGATCGGTACATCTAGCAATACTCCTTCAGGATATCAAATTGACCGATCAGCCAGTTGTAATGCCATTCGAGTTGGTGATAGATCTCCACAATTCAATTTATCAAATACCGCCTTTGGCATCAAACTTACACTTGCCCCCATATCACATAAAGCTTTCTTAAAATCTGTTGTGCCGATTGTGCATGGTATCGAAAAGCTTCCCGGATCTTTCAACTTTGTCGGTAATTTGCTTTGCACGAGCGCACTACATTCCAGATTGAGCGGAATTGTTGAGAGTTCTTGGAGTCTACTGCGGTTTGAAAGAATCTCCTTCAGAAATTTAGCAAACGAGGGTATGCTTGCTATTGCTTCAGTGAAGGGGATTGTGACTTGTAGTTGCTTGAGAGTCTCTTTGAATCTCGCGAATTGCGGCTCCATCTTGTGCTTGGCCGGCCTTGGAGGGAATGGCAGAGGTGGCTTGTAGGGTGGTCGTGCAATATATTCAGGTTCGGTTTGTCGTTCGTCTCCACCTACGGTGTCATTCTACTTCTCAATAGGGTCTGCCTGTGTTTTGAATACGGGCGGCTCCGGTTGTTGCGGCTCGTACTCTCCGAAATACGATGGTTCTGCATGCATCTCATCGGAAGTTTGATCGAGCATGGGAGGTCCCTTGTAAGCTGTACCGCTCCTTAATGTTATGCACTTGCAAGTCTCTCTCGGGTTTTCTTCCGGTTGGCCCGAAAATTTGCCTTTTCCACGTGTAATACTCGAGAGTTCTTTTGCCATCTTAGAGACATTGTCTTCTAAGTCTTTGTTACGGTTTGTTAAGGATTCGATCTTTTGTGCAATTTCAACGTTAGCCTTATCTTGCTTCTCTAGGAATCTCTCCATTAATGATGTGATGTCAGGTTGCTGTGGTTGATTGTATTGCTTGGTTGGTAGCTGTGGTTGATTGTATTGCTTGGTTGGTAATTCGGTTGGGGATTGTTGTATCTTGGTTGATAATTGGGCTGTGGTTGGTAGTTCTCTTGAGGTGCAGCAAGCCTTTGATTGTTTGCGTATGAGAAATTTGGATGGTTTCGGTTGTTCGGATGGTATGTATTGTAGGCGGGCTGAGGTCGAAAGCTGTTATCGATTGCGTTTGCTTGCTCTACTTCTTCCTCAGTTTCTGTCACATTCATACAATCGGTCATCTCATGCGCTCCTCCACAATAGCCACATGATGTTGCGGCATTGACTGCTGCCACCGTTCGCTGCTTGGTTTGCTTGTTGAGTGCCATTTGCAAAGCATCATTCTTTGTGCTCAGCATGGAGATATCATCTACTCGGTGCATGCTAGGTGTTGGTGTTGGCTTCTTTCGCTCTGGGATCCAATAGTGTTGGTTGATTGCAATCCCTTCAATTAGGTTGTAAGCCTCGTCGGTTCCTTGTTCATGATTGCTCCTCCTGCGGAAGCATTAATTGACAACCTATCGGTGGAGTTTAGACCATTATAAAAAGTTTGGACAATCAGCCGTCTTTCTAGACCATGATGTGGACAACACCTTAACATGTCCTTATATCTATCCCATGTCTCACACAATGTTTCACCATCCCTTTGTTCAAAATTAGTAATTGCATTTCTAAACCTCGAAGTTTTGGATGGTGGAAAATATTTTGCAATAAACACATTAAACAATTGGTCCCAAGTTTGAATGGAATTGGCCGGTAGGGAAAACAACCATGCTCTTGCTTTATCTTTTAATGAAAATTGAAATAGCCTTAGTTTGATTGCTTCATCGGTAAATCCGTTGATCTTTATCGTCTCGCATATCCCTAGAAAGATTGACAAATGAATATGTGGATCTTCATGTGGAAATCCTCCAAATTGCTGTTGCGAAACCATATTTATGAGAGCAGGTTTGATCTCAAAATTACAGTTTGTAACAGTTGGCGGGTTTATACTCGAATTAGGATCATTCGCGCACGGTACGCAATAGTCTCGTAGAAGTTTGGGTCTTGCTGCATCGTGAACTCCATGATCACCATTGTTTTGTCTTCCATTGTTAATCGGTTCGTTCGGTGCGATATTCATGTTGATCGAATCTGAGTCTTCTTCGCTTTCATAATTACTCGATGAAGAACTATGATTGGTTCTTATCGGAGATGTGGAAGCGAATTGTCCTCTCCTACTAGCAATCCTCTCGAATCTTCGTACGGATGATTCGGCCAGCGTGCAGTGATGCCTCATTATCATATCTATAAATCCGACCTATTTCTGTACCAAAATCTGTGTTCCAAACCACCAAATCGTGTCTTTTACATTAAAAATACATTGAATATCTATAGAATGTGGTACTGCTATGTTTTCATTCTTACTTTGCAGATAACGAGCGAAATCAGGGAAATGATGAAGTTCTGATGACTTACACGCGGGCCGCGCCACTACCGACGCGGGTCGCACAAACCCCTGATGCGACCACAGACGCGACCTATATTCTACACGCGAGGAGCACAAGCACGCGGACCGCGTCACTTACAAGCGGGTCGGGTGAATCAATTCCGGAAAGAAAACAGAAGAGGAAACAGAGGCTCAAAGAAGGAAGGTCGGCCAAATGAGCTATATTACGGGATCCCTTGCCACAGAAGGGTATCTCATTCATTATTGAGCATTCTGAAGGGGAAGAGGCGAATTCTAGGGTTGGAGTTCGACGGCTACCTTGGAGGCGAAGTTGAGAGGAGCAGGACGAGAGTTTTGCGACGAATCTTCATCGATCTTCGAGTTTTACTATGAACTCTTTTATCTTTATTTGTTTTCTTTGTTCTTTGATCATGAGTGAGTAGTTTTCTTTGTTTCTAGGGTTACGATGTAGTTTGATACTTTGTTTTGTATGCATGTTGTTTGGATCTGTGTTGAACCATAGTGTTTAATTGTTTGAGTATTATCTTTATTGCTTTGTTGAAGTTGATTGAATGATTCATGTTTGTTTACTGTTAGATGCCTATAACATCTTTCTTGTACTTTGGCCTTGATGATTCTTTCAACCATACTTAGTATCTGAGGTAGGTTTACGAGCCGTAAGGCGAGACCAAAAAGTAACTGAGAGGTGAACTTTACCAATTATCGAGAGAAAATTGGTTACCTTTAGTAAACCAGACAATTAACTTAGATTAAAACCCTAAGAAGGTGAAATTGCATTTCCGATACCAGGTTTATTAAGCCAACAAACGAGAGTTGAGGTTTAGGAACATTAGGTTCGGTCAATGAATCCTTACACTAAAGAACAACACACAAACAGACAACTGCTGCATTTGCTCGAGGTCCACGCGGGCCGCGCATGAGAGTGCGCGGGTCGCGTGTTCCATGAGGGTCGCGTGTGAAAGCATGCGGGTCGCATGAGTACCGAGAGGCAAGGTTGACAATGAATCGAAAACCCTGGAAACGCTTTTCTTTATTTGATAAAACCCAAATTTACCTTCTTGCAATTTAATTACTTCTGTTATTGATTGAACTTAGGATTTAAACAACCAAACCAACCTTTTTCCAACTTCTAGTACTAATTGATTTGAATAGAACTCCAGAATTGATTTAAGAACCGTCCTGTGGATCGATACCTAATTATACTGTACGACGGGACTGTGCACTTGCAGTCTAGTCGAAAGTTGAGTAAGGTTAAAAGCTACAGCTTGCTGTAGTGAAACTTTGTGATACACTTTTGTGCGAACATGCAGTGTCCTAAAAAGAAAAGAAAATCTGAAAATTAAACTAAAAACTGAAAAATAAAAGGAAAAATAAAAAGAAAAACGAAATTAAAAATAAAAGAAAAATAAAAATGCAGAAAATAAAAAGAAATCTAGGCGTTTCTAATTAATTGGATTCAATGGTCAAAGCGAGGACGTCTTGCGAGGCCTTGCACAATGAATCGTTATTCCCCGGCAACGGCGCCAAAAAGCTTGATCACTCATAAGAGAGCAATGTTTCTTTTAATATTTATAAACTCGGAAATGCTATCGGTTCAGACTGCAAGTGCATAATCCTATCGAGTAGTATATACGAGGTCGATCCACAGGGAATATTGGTTCAGTGCTTTGAGCGATCGAATCACAATCTTTCCAAAGGCTAGACGAAATCTGAAAATTGAGAGATGTTGTTGTGATCAATTTAAATTAGGAATCAATTGGAAGTAATTAAAATAAAGATAGATGAGAATTCCTAGGATTTCGGCACACCATTGCTACTCAATCCGCTTTGATAATATATTCCCGTTGCGTCTGATTTCCTGTTGTTGTTTTATGAAAGACACCACATAGGTCATTGCGATTTATGTTACGCAAGAATGACAGATCTTTCACCGAGATGCTACATAGGACACTGCGATTTTCCTTACGCAAATGTCTGATCTCTCAAATACCCCAAATTACTACACAGATCACTGCGAATTTCTTTACGCATGTGATGGAATTTGGTACGTATTTTGTTGGTCTGGTTTATGGTTTCACTGCTAAGGTTTTCTTCACATAAACCTAATAAATCTCAACGAGACTAATTCATACAAATAGTTTCTCTTACCATTAAAGTACTGTCACTACCCTAACAGACTCAAACTAGATCATTGAAGTTAGATGAAGAGATAATAAATCACAAAAGCATTTTGTTTCAACAACAAGAAATCATAATCAACAGAAATATATATATCAAACCACCAAGAGTAACAAGGTTTACTGCCTAGCCCCAAGAAAATGAACTTAGCCGCGGAACGGCATTGTTACAAGCACTCCTCTCTTCTCTCTTTAATCAAATCTAACCCTAATTACAAAGATAATTATTCCTTCTGCCCAGGGGCCTTATATAGGAGTGGAGGGACGTGTGGAGGTTGAGTAGGGGCTAAGAAATTGATCTGGAAACAGCTGTCGGCAGTTATTCCCCAAGGGTCGTCTTCGGATACGGACCGTATCAGTTGATACGGTCCGTATTAGGACCTTGACGGTTAGGGTTTTATGCTTCCAGCGCTATCTTCTGGTCTGTGCTAGGCCTGGTCCATATCAGGCAATACGGATCTTAACAGAGACTTAGTCGATAAGCGTCGCTGATCCAATTGACCCGATTCTAGCTCCATTTGATGTAAAATAGTCCCAAAACCTGTTTTCTGCAATAAAACATAAAGAAATGTGACAGTAGCCTTTTTCTCTAATAAATTAAACATAAGTGTGAGAAAATATGCAAAACCTAAGCCAAAACCCTATGTAAATCATCGTTATTTTGACTCTGATCAATTTCCACGTGAAGATCCACATCTTCATCTGTCAATCTTCCTAGGGATATGCGAGACGATAAAGATCAACGGAGTTACCGATGAAGCAATCAGGCTAAGGCTATTTCAATTCTCATTAAAAGATAAAGCAAGAGCCTGGTTGTTTTCCTTATCGGCCAATTCTATTCAAATTTGGGACCAATTGTTTAATGTGTTTATTGCAAAATATTTTCCACCATTCAAAACTTCGAGGTTTAGAAATGCAATTACTAATTTTGAACAAAGGGATGGTGAAACATTGTGTGAAGCATGGGATAGATATAAGAATATGTTAAGGTGTTGTCCACATCATGGTTTAGAAAGATGGCTGATTGTCCAAACTTTTTATAATGGTCTAAACCCTACCGAAAGGTTGTCTATTGACGCTTCCGCAGGAGGAGCAATCATGAACAAGGAACCTGACGAGGCTTACAAGCTAATTAAAGATATTGCAATCAACCAACACTACTGGATCTCTGAGCGAAAGAAGCCAACTCCAACACCTGGCATGCACCGTGTAGATGATATCTCCATGCTGAGCGCAAAGATCGATGCTTTGCAAATGGCACTCAGCAAGCAAACCCAGCAGCGAACGGTAGCAGTAGTCAATTCCGCAACAGCATGTGGCTATTGTGGAGGAGCACATGAGATGACCGAATGTATGAATGTGACGGAAACTGAGGAAGAAATAGAACAAGCAAACACAATCGACAACAGCTTTCGACCTCAGCCCGCCTACAATACATACCATCCGAACAACCGAAATCATCCAAATCTCTCATAAGCAAACAACCAAAGGCCTGCTGCACCTCAACAGAACTATCAACCACAACCCAATTATCAACCAAGATACAACAATTCCCAACCGAATTACCAACCACAGCAACCTGACATCACATCATTAATGGAGAGATTCCTAGAGAAGCAAGATAAGGCTAACGCCGAAATCGCGCAAAAGATCAAATCCTTAACAAACCGCAACAAAGACTTAGAAGACAATGTCTCTAAGATGGCAAAAGAACTCTCGAGTATTACACGTGGAAAAGGAAAATTTTTGGGCCAACTGGAAGAAAATCCGAGAGAGACTTGCAAGTGCATAACACTAAGGAGCGGTACAGCTTATAAGAGACCTCCCATGCCCGATCAAACTTCTGATGAGATGCATGCAGAACCATCGCATTTCGGAGAGTACGAGCCGCAACAACTGGAGCCGCCCGTATTCAAATCACAGGTAGACCCTATTGAGAAGCAGAATGACACCGTAGGTGGAGACGAACGACAAACCGAACCTGAATATATTGCACGACCACCCTACAAGCCACATCTGCCATTCCCTCCAAGGCCGGCCAAGCACAAGATGGAGCCGCAATTCGCGAGATTCAAAGAGACTCTCAAGCAACTACAAGTCACAATCCCCTTCACTGAAGCAATTGCAAGCATACCCTCGTATGCTAAATTTCTGAAGGAGATTCTTTCAAACCGCAGTAGACTCCAAGAACTCTCAACAATTCCGCTCAATCTGGAATGTAGTGCGCTCGTGCAAAGCAAATTACCGACAAAGTTGAAAGATCCGGGAAGCTTTTCGATACCATGCACAATCGGCACAACAGATTTTAAGAAAGCTTTATGTGATCTGGGGGCAAGTGTAAGTTTGATGCCAAAGGCGGTATTTGATAAATTGAATTGTGGAGATCTATCACCAACTCGAATGGCATTACAACTGGCTGATCGGTCGATTTGATATCCTGAAGGAGTATTGCTAGATGTACCGATCAAAGTTGGAGACTTTTGGATACCTGGAGATTTTGTTGTAGTTGACATGGAAGAAGACGAACACATTCCAATCATCCTTGGAAGGCCATTCCTCGCCACTAAATGTCAGAAAGGACAAGGTTACTTACGACATAAACAGAGCTTTGAAATATCCTTCTGACATCGATCGTGTCTTCAATTTGGACATCACTGATGAATTTGAAGAGGAAGAATATCCATTTGATGAATTTGGAGAGTTCATGGGTATAGAGGATCTAGATAGCCTTCTTGGAAGGGAAGATGACGAAGTACAACATGAACAAGATATCACACTAAACCTGACGAGGTTTATAATGAAACATGCGCAAGTTGCACTACTGTCACAGAAAAAGGAGAAGAAATTCCCGCATCCAAAGTCCTACAACCCGTATTTCCCAATACGGTTAGTAGCGAAGAGAAGAAAAAGGAAAAGGCAACCTCTCCTCCACAACTCGAGCTTAAACCTCTTCCACCCAACCTACAATACGAATTTCTAGGCCCAAACCGAACCTATCCGGTAATTGTCGGCTCTCAGCTTGACAAGACCCAAATCAGCAAACTCGTCAATACACTCAGGAAACACAAGAAAGCCATTGGCTACACGATCGATGACATCAAAGGCCTCAGTCCTACCATTTGCATGCACCGAACTTGAAGGAAGTGGTCAAGTAAGAAGTCCTGAAACTGCTAGATGCAGGCATCATTTACCCCATCTCTGATAGCAACTGGGTAAGTCCCGTCCAGGTCGTTCCAAAGAAAGGAGGCACCACAGTTGTGAAAGGAGATAACGACGAAATGCTCCAAACAAGAGTCGTTACAGGATGGCGAATGTGCATTGATTATCGGCGGTTAAATGTGGCAACAAGAAAGGACCACTACCCCCTTCCGTTCATCGATCAACTGTTGGAGCGACTAGCGAAGCATTCATATTTCTGCTACCTTGATGGATACTCCGGTTTCTTCCAAATTCCAATTCATCCTCAAGATCAAGAAAAGACTACATTCACATGCCCCTACTGAACTTTCACATACCGACGCATGCCCTTCGGGTTGTGCAACGCCCCAGCGACCTTCCAAAGGGCCATGGTGTCTATCTTTTCAGATTTTGTTGAAGAAATAATGGAAGTATTCATGGATGATTTTTCAGTTTATGGGGATACCTTCGACTCATGTTTGAAGAACTTGTCTAAAGTTCTAAAAAGATGTGAAGAAGTAAATCTCGTATTAAATTGGGAAAAATGTCATTTTATGGTACAAGAGGGAGTTGTGCTTGGTCACACCATTTCCTCTAAGGGATTGGAGGTTGACAAAGCAAAAGTCGAGGTAATTGAAAAATTAACTCAACCAACATGTGTTCGTGACATTCGCAGTTTTCTTAGTCATGCAGGTTTTTATTGAAGATTTATCAAGGACTTCTCAAAAATCGCGAAGCCACTCTCAAACTTGACTATGAAGGATGCCGAGTTCATCTTCGATGGAAAATGTATGGAAGCATTCAACACACTCAGGAATGCTTTGATTTCAGCCCCAATTCTCCAACCACCTGACTGAGACCATCCTTTTGAGATCATGTGCGATGCAAGTGATTACGCAGTGGGAGCAGTTCTGGAACAGCGGAAGGATAAGAAGCCCTATGCAATCTATTACGCGAGCAAAGTTCTAAATGAAGCCCAATGCAATTACACAACAACTGAGAAAGAACTACTCGTAGTAATCTTTGCAATTAACAAATTTCGATCTTACCTTGTAGGTTCAAAAGTCATCATCTATACAGACTCATCTGATGGATACTTCTCCTACAAATTTCAAGTACCTCATCAACAAGAAAGACGCAAAACCTAGACTCATCTGATGGATACTTCTCCTACAAGAATTCGATATCGAAATTAGGAACAAGAAGGGCACAGAGAATTTGGTAGCCGACCACCTGTCAAGACTGAGACAACCAAGCGAGAATGATCAACCGATTGATGATTCTTTTGTTGACGAACACCTCTACTCTGTAGAGATAAGCAAACGGCCATGGTACGCAGATCTGGCCAACTACATTGCATGTGGGGCCATCCCTCACGACATGACATTTCAGCAAAAGAAGAGATTCTTGGCAAATGCTAAACATTTCTACTGGGATGATCCTTACCTCTTCCGCCTCTGTATAGACGGAATACACAGGAGATGTGTCACACACGAAAAATCGAATGGCATCATCCATGGCTGCCACTCCTCGCCATATGGTGGCTATGCATCATTCCAAAAGACAGCATTGAAAATCTTTCAAGCAAGTTTTTATTGGCCTGACATCTTCAGAGACGTTAAGGATTATGTCTCCCGCTGTGATGCATGTCAACGGACGGGAAACATATCTAAACGAGATGAGATGCCGCAAGATTCAATCCTAGAAGTAGAGATTTTCGATGTCTGGGGAATTGATTTCATGGGACCATTTCCAAGCTCAAGTAACAACAAGTATATCCTCGTAGCAGTCGACTTTGTCTTAAAATGGGTGGAAACAATTCCAGCACCCTCAGCAGATGCAAATGTAGTCAAGCGACTGTTCCAGAAGATTATATTTCCAAGGTTTGGCATCCCTCGAGTAGTGATAAGTGATGGAGGATCGCATTTCATCAACAACCAATTCAACAATCTTCTGAAGAAATATGGCGTCACACACAAGGTGGCAACTCCCTATCATCCACAAACCAGTGGACAAGTAGAAATTTCAAACAGAGAGATCAAGAACATCTTGCAAAAGACAGTGTCTTGGTCCAGGAAAAATTAGGCACTCAAACTAGACGAAGCACTTTAGGCCTACAGAACCTCATTCAAAACTCTGATCGGAATGACACCTTATAAGCTGATCTACGGAAAGGCTTGTCATCTGCCGGTGGAATTAGAACACAAGGCATATTGGGCAATCAAAACGTTCAATTATGATCTTCGGGACGCAGGCAAAAAGAGGCTACTAGATCTGAATGCACTAGACGAACTGAGACTCCATGCATACGATAATGCAAAGATGTATAAAGAACGGGCGAAATTCTACCATGACAAAAAGATAAGAAGAAGGGAGTTCAAGGAAGGCGACATAGTGCTTCTCTTCAATTCACGACTCAAACTCTTCCCCAGAAAATTGAGATCCAGATGGACGGGACCATACAAGGTCACTTACGTGTACCCTTATGGGGCAGTCCAAATCTGGAGTCAAGAAACCGGGTATTTCAAGGTGAATGGCCAGAGGTTGAAGCACTACATCGCAGGAACAAATGACGAGCATAAGGAGACATATTCCTTCGGGAATCAGCCAAACGATGGATGAAATCAAAAAGTCAAGCTAATGACTTTAAACAAGCGCTTCTTGGGAGGCAACCCAAGGCCACTTTTGCTTTCTTTTTCATATAAAAATTCAAAAAAAAAAAAATATTTCATTTGATCCTAAACTATTGTACTGATCACAGGGTTACTAATCTTACCTACAGGAAGAAATGCTGGAAGAATTTGGTCGAAAAATTCGAAGCCCGTCATGAAGATTTACTCTCTGTTACGGACTGTATCAGTCCAATACGGGGCAATAATCCAATACGGACCTACCTCGGACTTGGCGCAGAAAAGGCAGGGTTCAACACAAAACCGCACAACGATTACGGACCGTATCAGTTGATACGGACCGTATTCAATGAGCAGAAATAACCAACTCTCTAATTCTGGCGATCCAAGGAAGATATTCGAATTTTAACCGAATTTAAACTTCCCACCATTACCACCTCCTGCACATTCATCACATCCTTTCACTACCATATAAACCTTTCATCCACCTCCCTTTTTCCTGCACCATTTCATAGAATTTTCAGATCAAAATTCGCATCCTGTCCACAGAAATCCTCAAAGTCAGGCCCGTATCAACCCCGTATCAAGTGGATACGGTCCGTAACAGAGACCGAAACCAGAGAAAAATGGCGCACAACAGCCCTCGTTCCTCCGACTCTCAATCCGACGATGAAAACACATTCGCGACAGCCATGGAAATCAAATTCCGCGACAAACAAGAATTTGACCGTGCTCAAACAATGCTTGATCGCACCATCGCGAACAACACAGCGATGTGTATCTGTTTGACCCTAAAAAGTTGATATTTAAAACTCAGTATGATAAATAGTAATTTATGGGGAATTAAAATGCCAAGGTTGTACTCAGACCCTTCAAAACAAACTGAGTACAGCATGTTAAAATTCGTGGTAGTATTCTACATGCAAAACCATGAATTTTGGTGTGTAAAGTGGCTAGAAATATTAAGGAATTAATTTCCTACAAGTTAAACAATTGTTGGATAGCATATTGGGTGCAAGCAATGGGATATGCTTAACAAAACTATCTCTAAAATGCTCTCTGGGTACAATCTGGAGATGCATGATAAGGTCTTGACACCTAGGGCCCACAGTGTCACTCTCGCTGATTGACTGAGATCAATGGACGTGGCCTACACGGATACAATCTTATAGACCGAAGGGTCAGCTGTATGGCGCACCATACACCCAGCCTAGCCGAACTAAGCTCCTGAGATTAAGACTTATCGCAGGGCGCAAGTGACCCCTTCACCCTGCATGCTCTCGGTGCCCCGTACGCCACTTTAGAGCCCTTACACGGTCCATAAATACCGAGAGTAGACAAGACAAATGAAAGAAATAAGAAAAAGGTACAGTAACCGGCTCAAAGAGACCGACAAGTGGGTCCCCTTGCCAGGTCTCTCTTCTTCTCCTTCTCTTCTACCCGAGCTTCAATTTAAGCTTAAAATTCACCAAAATTAGAAGAAGGAAAGATGAAGGCTCACCGAAACTATGAACAATAGTCTATTTCCCACTCCTCTCTGCCTTCTCTCAAACGCAACAAATGCTCAACGTCACTATTTGGACCTGAGAAGAAGAGAACATGGCTGATTTAGACAAGCCGAGTTAGGTGGAATTAATGGCTCAGAGCCTAAGGGTGGCTTCAACAGCATATAAAGATGCTGTAGGGAATGCCAATTTGGGCAAAATGTGCATCAATGCGGGTCTGCACCCGAAAGGCAATACGGTACAGTGCAGATGCAGCCAAAGTATGCTAATGAGCATACGGCATGTTATGATATGCCCTGGAACACCATAAGCGACGTATTGCGATGCCATATGTTCTTTTCTGAGTGGCCAAGGTGCTGTTATCAGGGAGGAACATTGTTAAGCCCGTATACCGCCAATACAACATACCCCGCATGCTATAGCTATTAATACGTTAAAGGGTCCCCAAGACACGCGTCCAATGATCACAGGGTGCTGCCAAAATAGGAGAATCTCCTCCAGAAGGCTTGGAGCACGCAATACAACCTTCCATTCCTTATGCGACAGTGAATCAAAGGCGTAGGATGCAAATGCATTGCTCTCGAGATGATCCAAGGGCTAAGGAAGGTTCAATCAAAGATTAGTGATATGTTCAAATGCTATTGGATACTCCTTGGCCAGCAGGGCATGTATATGAGGATGAAGAAATCAGAACCCTTAATCAAGCACTTGGTGTGCATAGCAAATGACACCTCAGCTGAACCCTAAAACCCTAATCCTTTGCTGCCTTATATAAGGCACCTCAAATGCAAACTCCAGACAGACTTCTTCCTCTCCAGAAAACTTTGTGCAAGAAACAACTTAGAACACCCCATTTTCATACAAAATAGAGGTTAAAAGCTCAAAGCTTGAAGACTTCTTAAGCAAGTTTAATAGGTAATCAGTACCTATGTGATGTAAGGTTCTTGATGAGCCATGATATGTGTATATTTCATTTTAGTCGAAATAAAGAAGTTTGATGAATCTCCTTTCTTTTCTTTACTGTCTTGAGCATTGATATTCCCTTTTTTATTTTCTTTTCATTTTAAAACTCTCAATGTGAAGGTTACATGATTTCTAGTTCATCATAGGATGAATAAAAAAGAAAATATGTAGCTTGATGATCAAATAAAATACTTCTACTTCCTTTTTATTATATCTTTCATGAAATAATAATACAAATACTAAAAATGTGACTTTTCTCTTGCCTTTTCTGCTTCATCTTCAAAAAAATATACATATACATAAACATTAATATATATATATGTACATATTAATATTTTATCACCTCTTCTTCTTGGAGTTTATGCAAAAAAAATGATAAAGTTTTAATCTTTGATGTTTCCTTCTTTCTTGAGCTCTTTTAGTTTTTTTCTAAGAATAATTGAATAGTGGAAGTATGAGGGTTGAGCCATGAGGTCTCCCTTCATATGAAAGCTATATTAATTATTTTGTGAAGAAATTAAAAAGAAACTAAAGTGATAATAAAAAAAAATCAAAGCACAAGAGGTAATGGGCTTAAGCCATGAGGTCTCCCCTATTACTCTCTCAAATTAAAGATCCAAGGAGCCTATTTGTGTAAAAGGTTTGATTTAGTCAATAATTAATGCATTTACATGCATAAATGTTGGCAAAATTAAAACTTAAATGCAAATGGTGAGAAATTGAGGTTTAAAATATAAATAGGCATCAGCCATGCTAAAATGGCCATTTATATGTTTAAGCCTATGATGTTTCAATGATTTGCTCAATAATCAAGTGAAAAGATCACTCAAATCATGATTTTAGACAAAACCAGGGGCTTCCCTGCATAAAAACATATTGTTGACAGATTTTTGGTATTTAAAGAAATATTACTTTGAAACTTAGGATTTTTTCTTTCTTTTTTTTCTTCTTCTTGTTTGTTGGTACCAAATAAGAGCTTGAAAGCCATGAAAACTCATTTAAATGATGGCTAATTCATGAATTCGGTTGTGGACACCCTAAACCAGCCCCTAATGTTTCCAGGAATAGTGAACCAGTAATATAGTGCTTGGTATGCACCATTGGTACAAAGGAAAGCACTCAAAAGTGCTGAAATGACCCTCTCTGGTAAACAGAACAATCTGAATTGATACAGGGACCAAAATGAAAAAGGAACCTCACCATCAGATAGAGGACATCAAAACACACAAAATTGACACAAGTTTCATATTTTTATGATTTTATTTCTATTTTATATGAATTTTCAAAGTTCAGGTTTTTAAACAGAAAATTTCAGCATAGAAAAATGAAAAGGACCTGCTGGTAAATTGAGCAATAAAAATTGATTTAAGGACTAGATTGAAAGATAGATACCATAGTTAAATAGAAGACTTAAAAATACACAAAATTGACACAAGTTTTACATTATTTGGATTTTATTTCTATTTTCAATGAATTCTCAAAGTTTCAGCTTTTAAATGAAAAGAAAATCAACAATAAAAACTGGAAAATTACCTTCACTGCCCTTTGCATGAATAAATGTTTTAAAAATAGAAGAAAAATCCCAAAAATCCCAAAATTCATTTTAGATATAGTTTGCATACCCCTTTATGAATTAAAAAAAAGAAAATCACATAATTTTCATAAAAACAAGGATTTGTAGTTAATTCAATCTTCTAAAAAGTTCAAAATTCATGAAGTTCATATTTACTCGAAAATGAAATACAAATCGAAGAATAAGTCTATATCACTTTGCTAGATTCCAGGAGCTCTAATTAACATCCCCTATGTCCTATCTGTGATCTTAACAAGCTCATCGCCCAAATTGGTACCTAATCGGTACCGAATTGAAAGACTCAAGTCTCAAATCTGCTTAAACACTCAAGCAAACTCAAAATCAATGCTTCTATTATCTTTCGCATAATGAAATGACAGCAAACAGTCAATTAATTGAAGGAAGCTGCAATTTAATTCAAAGGAAATGAAATTGAAATTGAAATAGGGTGTCACGGCAGAGCTCAACCGCGAACCGCCATTTCCGACCACCAGAAACAGTCGACAATGGGTGTATTCGACTCCTGACACGAAGGCGATACCGGTGGTGACCTCCCTTTGTCTTGCCGTGGCCGGAACCTCGCCGGAGGATGAAACCCTATGTTCGGGGTTGAAGCCCGATTCATATCTGGCAAGCACGAAAATTAAAGCACATGAGAGCGTTCGATCTAGGCGCCAAAAGAAATAAATTCAAACAAACTCGAATCTTGAAGCAAGAGTCCGATCCAACCGCTACACGAATTTCTGTCTCTGGGGCCCATTTGTCATATAAATAAACCCTTCATGCACTAATCTTAAAGCCCAAAGTCTGTACTCCAGATGTTAAGCACAGATATTGGAGGCCCAAATACCCAAACCTCAAAGCATGTCCCAATCATGAAACACAACACAAATCCTGGAGCCTAAATCACACATCTCAAAGCCCAAAATGCCAATCATAAAGCCCATGTAATAAATAAAATCATTAAACTAAAACCCTTTTCACAATGAAGTCCCTTTGACTTTTATATTTACAAGCGAAGTATTGGAAAATTTACAAATAAGTCCCTGGTAATCTAAAACCACCTCAAATAGGCCCTTAAAGGCTCAATTTTCATATAAATCCCCATCAAAACTCCAAAATCATAAATCTCACCCCCTCTGTTTTATAAAGAGACCCCTGAAAATAATATAAAATTTACAAATAGGTCCTTCCAGTCCTTTTCAAGCATAACTTTTTCATCTTAAGTCCGAACTGACTCAAACCACCTCCAAACGAACCCAAATCAAATCCTTCATGTTTCTAAACCAAAATTTAAATATGTTTCAAACATTAGCCAAATCCTGAAATGACCAAAATACCCTTTCTTCAAATTCAAATGATTTCATTTCTTAATAAAATATAATAATCAACAAAGTATAAATAATATTCATAAATCAAATATAAACAAACAATGTATATAAGCTACTCAAATATTCAAATTCTTATTTCAAAAGTATAATTTAATGAGAAACCACACACACACATGTATCCAAATGCATAGAAAACCAAATCAATGCCAGAATCTATACATGAGTCCCCTTTTAGCCCTTTATTCAATTCACTTAAATAGGCACAAATCCCGGATTGAACGAGGTATTCAGTATGGCTTGGAAGGGTCATCTGATGTAATTAACAGCGGGGGCTTGTACCCGCTGGGAGTTAAATGTCCCCACAATCAATAAACTCTCTCGATAGACTGATTATGAATCGTAGGTCTGTCGAGGGTGAACCGGAAGGAATAGCAGAAAGAAAGAAATGAAATGTTTCAAGCTCGATGTTCTTTAACCAATCGAGAGCATTGAACCATGAGACATTTAAATACATATGCACACACCTTCCATCCCGCTGTGCAACTTTCTGTGCCCTACAGGTTTTGGCACGCCCGGTGGGACATTCTCCTCCTCACAGGTTCGGGATCCGATACGAAGATAAAGGGAACATACTCGAGTAGCCAATGACTTCAAAACACTAAAACAGCAAGTCATTGGACTGCTTGAGTTATGTCATTTTCTTTTATATTCGATATCGACGCCTATGGATTGAATAATCGGGCTAACACTCATGTATAAGTTTACATATGAAAATTGACTAATGAAATTTCGAGTTTTGCTTGTTTGCAGGAATGGCTTACACCGCAATCAACGCACGCTCTTTTGCCCAAGTTACCAGCCTCCCTGCTGGTGAAGAGGTGGTTTATTTTGGGACTTTCGCAGTCCCTGTTGATGAAGTTAGGGCATTCGAAGCCCCTGTTCCCGCTCCAATGAATGAACAACTGTCCCTCGGGTCCATCACCGAGGAGGAAGTTACAGATGATGATGAAGTATGTTACTTTCTCACCCCTAAGGGGATGGACGGCAAGACGTTCATTCCCCTCTCCAAAACTAGGCGCGCAAGAAGGCGCGCGTCTAAGAAAATCAACTAAATTCCCGTGACCCCTCTGTCGGTCACCAAGAAAAGAAATCTCCAAGCCTACCAGGATGAGTTGGTGGCTCAACCAGCCCTCCCTGTCCGCAACTCATTCTCCCCACTCAGGATAGTGAGGAGAAATTCTTCTACTGCACACATACGTGCAGCGGGAGAAGTCCCTCAAACCGTCTCGTTCATCCATGAACCGAAAAGGATGAACACCAACCGCAAAACGGTTGATGACACTGCTATGGCCATTCATAGGGCCCACAAACAGCTTCGCATGTTGAAGCAGCGTAGGAATCGATACTACGTGCATCCTGCGCAAGAAACCTCTACACCCTCTTCCGTCAAATCAAGATTGATGTTTCCAGCCCAAATGCTGGGGGCATCCAATGATGCCCGACCCACAATCAAGTCGAGACTGACGTTCCCAGCCTCAAAACCTAAGGCTCGCGACAGTGCCTTCTTTCCAAAACCAAAACCAATGTTTTCAGCCCCAAGGCTGGGGGCACCTAATGGTGCCTCGCTGAAACCAAAACTCCGTCGAGAGATGCGTGCAAGCACCTTTCAAAGCTCAAGCAAAGAGGGATCAAATCAAACCCCTCGAATTCTGAGAAGACCAACCAGTGTACATGATAGGCTGGGGGCACGAATCGATCCGCATCCCTCCAACACTGGAAGTTTGACAATAGTGGCTCCAAATGCCACTCACAAGAAGCGAAGGGTCACTAAAACATACCCTAAGCAAGAAGAAGAAACGACAGTCTTCATGATAACCATTGATGAAGACCTCGAAGAGGAAGATGACCATCCTGGCGAACCCTCCAACCCCACCGTGTGCATGGTGAGAAAAGGGAAAGACCCCATTGTCGAAAATCCGAGCGACGATGAGGAGGAGTCTGACGCAGCATGCCTTCCTCCCATAAATGCCAAACCCAAAACCGTAAGTGGCTCAGATGTAGGTCACATGGATGGGCCCGCATTGGGTAACTTCCATACCGTCTTGGCAACTTCTCCGTGTGCTGGTGAAAGTCAAACCGGTACGCAAACACAAGAACAAATGTTGTCTGCCTTCAACCAAATGCAAGCTGAGATACAAAATCTTAGAGTTGAAGTACATCAAGCCCATGAAAGGGAACAAAGGTTAATAGCTGAAATTCGAGGGAAAGGCCTCGCTGGCTCTGAACTCGAAAGAGGAGAAACATCAAATCGGTCCAGCCCCGTAAACGGGCCTGAAAGAATAGAAAGACCAAACCCTCAAGAAAGACGTAGGGTACATTGGGAAGATGAAAGGCAAGAAGCCTCCCCAACCTTTACTGCGGTTGATGTGCAAGAAATGATCAGCCGTCAATTACAAGAAATGGGGATTACCCCGAAACAAACAACACTGCGAATAGGGAAGCCATACCCTCCCGAATTCGATATACCAAAATACCCCCCAACATACACTGTTCCCTTATTCTCCAAGTTCTCAGGAAATGGGACAGATGAGACGGGACCTGAACAACACGTCAGCCACTTCATGATTCAATGTGGTGACTCTTCAAGAGAAGAAGCGTTCCTTTGTCGCCAATTCGCTAGAAGTCTTTCAGGACCAGCGTTTCAATGGTATTGCTCTCTAAAACCAGGAAGTATAAAATCCTGGGACCAAATGGCGCGTACCTTCATAGATAGGTTCGCCACTGCAAGCAGTCCAATAAGACTTGCTGATTTGGCATGGGCCAAACAAGGGCCAAACGAAACTCTTCTGGCATATATCAATCGCTGGAGAAATATGAGCAACAAGTCGAGCCATTCTATACCTGAAAGAGAGGCAGTTGATTTGCTCATAAGAAGTACATCCGGTAAGAAGAGAGAAATGTTAATCGTTGCCAACCCTAACAGTTATCAAGATCTGGTAGACACCGTATCCAGGTTGGGGCAAACGGATATATAAGAGAAGTCATCAACCTCTTTCAAATCTAGAAGAGATTTTCCAAAGAAGAAGGAATCAATGACGGTATATGCCGTCAAAACTAATAAAGCCAACAAAACCGAGAACAGAGATTCTGACTCTTCTGACGATGAGGCTAGACAAGTTGATAGCCAACCCACTCAGTCAATTCCTTGCGATAACCAAAATAGTCGTTATTCCAAATCATTAGAAGAACGAAAGAATAAGAAGTATTCTTTCAAAAAGGAGAAAACGGCTAAAATATTCAAACAAGCCCTGGAAGATGGTATGGAATTGCCTCCAAGCAAACGTCCCGATCAGGCAGATAAGGTTGATCATCCCAACTACTGCCCATATCATAGGGTAATAGGCCATAAAATAGAAGACTGTTGGGTCTTTAAAGACCTAATAGAAAGAAGAATACAAGAGGGTCGCTTACAGTTAGCGCCAAGTGCCGTGCAACAACCCGCACCTCACGAACAGGTTAATGTTATCTCTCATGTTGAGATGATTGAAGAAAAGAGGGTTGAAAGTCCCGCAAAAGAAATATGGGAATTTCACCTCTCCAGGAATACAAAAAAGTTGCTGAGACAGCTTCTGAAAGAGCCTCAAGTCAAATGGGACAGCAACTTAAACCCCATAGTGCCAAGGCCCCCAAAACGGGTCATCCATCGCAAGCCAAACAAGAATGGTAGCCAAAAGGGCAAGAAGTCGCCCAAACCAGCAGAGTTGCCTACACTTTCTGAAATCCAAAAGCACATACAAGCTCTAGAAAATGTAGTAAACACCTACAAGAGTTGCAACTATCCACTTCTCTTGACATCTGCAGACACTACTAGAGTGTTTCAAAAAACCTTCAATTGAAGTGTTGTATTGGAGTTGTAACTACCCTCTTCTCTTGGCATCTTGGAGACACTAATAGTATGCTGCTAATACCATCAATTGAAGTGCAATATTAGGGTTCCAACTACCCTCTTCTATTGCCCTCTGGAGACAATACTAGGTTGTTTCAAAGACCTTCAATTGGAGTGTTGTATTGGGGTTGCAACCACACTTTTTTTCTTACCATATCGAGACACTACTAGAGTGCTGCAATGACATTCAATTGAAGTGATGTATTGGAGTTGTAACTACCCATTTCAAAGATTAGAGACACTACCAGTGTGCTGTAAAGACCTTCAATTGGAGTGTTGTATTAGGGTTGTAACTACCTCACCAATTGACACCTGGAGACACTATTAGAGTGCTGCAATGACATTCAATGGAAGTGTTGTATTGGGGGTTGCAACCCTTCTTGCTTGCCGTGTGCAGACATTACTAGAGTGCAGCCATGTTCTTCAATTGGAGAGTTTTGTTAGGGTAGCAACTACCCTCTTCTCTAGCCATTTGGAGACACTACTTGAGTGGTACAATGACCTTCAATTGGAATGTTGTAACAGGTTTGCAGCTACCCTCAACTCTTTCCATCTGACGACACTATTATAGTGCTGCTAGGACATTCAATTGGAGTGTGGTATTAGGGTTGCAACTACCGTCTTCTCTCTTCATATGGTAACACTACTAGAGTGTTGTAAACACCTACAATTGGAGTGTTGAATTGGCGTTGCAACTACCCTCTTCTCTTGCCATCTGTAGACACTACTAGAGTGTTTCAAAAACCTTCAATTGAAGTGTTGTATTGGGGTTGTAACGACCCTCTTCTCCTGCATTCATGGGGACACTATTTGGGTGCTGCATAAACCTTCTATTGGGGTGTTGTATGAGAGTTACAACTACCATCTTCTCTTGCCATAAGGAGACACTACTAGTGTGCTGCAAAAACATTCAATTTGAGTGTTGTATTGGGGTTGCAACTAACCTTTTCTCTTGCTATCTGCATACATTGTTAGAGTGCAGCAAAGTTCTTCAATTGAGAGTTTTATTAGGGTTGCAACTACCCTCTTCTTTTGCCATTTGGAGACACTACTTGAGTCATACAAAAACATTCAATTGGAATGTTGTAATAGATTTGCAACTATCCTCTTCTATTTCCATCCGACGACACTATTAGTGTGCTACTAGAGTGTTGCAACTACTTGAGTCATACAAAAACCTTCAATTGGAATGTGGCATTAGGGTTGCAACTACCATCTTCTCTTGCCATCTGCAGACACTACTAGCGTGTTTCAAAAACCTTCAACTGAAGTGTTGTATTGGGGTCGTAACTACCCTCTTCTCTTGTCATATTGGAGACACTACTAGTGTGCTGCAATGACCTTCAATTGAGATGTTGTATTAGGGTTGTAACTACCATCTTCAATTGCCATCTGAAGACACTACTAAAGTGCTGCAATGACATTCAATTGAAGTGTTGTATTGGGGTTGCAAACCTTTTTTCTTGCCATGTACAGATTACTAGAGTGCTGTCATGTCCTTCAATTGGAGAGTTTGATTAGGGTCGGAACTACCCTCTACTCTTGCCATAAGGAGACACTACTAGTGTGCTGCAAAGACATTCAATTTGAGTGTTTTATTGGGGTTACAACTACCCTCTTCTCTAGCCATCTGCATATATTGTTAGAGTGCAGCAAACTTCTTCAATTTGAGAATTTTATTAGGGTTGCAACTACCCTCTTCTTTTGCCATTCGGAGACACTACTTGAGTCATAAAAAGACCTTCAATTGGAATGTTGTAACAGGTTTGCAACTACCCTCTTCACTTTCCATCAGACGACACTATTAGAGTGCTGCTAGGACATTCAATTGTAGTGTGGTTTTAGGGTTGCAACTACCCTCTTCTCTCTTCAAACGGCAACACTACAAGAGTGTTGTAAACACCTACAATTGGTGTGTTGGATTTGGGATGCAACTACCCTCTTCTTTTGCCATCTGCAGACAGTACTAGAGTATTTCAAAAACCTTCAATTGAAGTGTTGTATTGGGGTTGTAACTACCCTCTTCTCTTGCAATCATGGAGACAGTACTAGTGTGCTGCATAGACTTTCAATTGGGGTGTTGTATTAGAGTTACAACAACCCTCTTCTCTTCCCATCTGGGGAGACTACTAGTGTGCTGCATAGACCTTCAATTGGGTTGTTGTTACAACTACCCTCTTCTCTTGCCATTTGGAGACACTACTAGTCTGCCGCAAAAACATTCAATTTGAGTGTTGTATTGGGGTTGAAACTACCCTCTTCTCTTGTCATCTGCAGACATTGTTAGAGTGCAGCAAAGTTCTTCAATTGGAGAGTTTTATTAGGGTTGCAACTACCCTCTTCTCTTTCCATTTGGGGACTCTACTTGAGTGCTACAAAGACCTTCAATTGGAATGTTGTAACCGGTTTGCAACTACCGTCTTCTCTTTCCATCAGACGACACTATTAGAGTGCTGCTAGGACATTCAATTGGGGTGTGGTATGAGGGTTGCAACTACCCTTTACACTCTTCATACGGCAACACTACTAGAGTGTTGTAAACACCTACAAATGGTGTGTTGTATTAGGGTTGCAACTATCCTCTTCTCTTGCCATCTGCAGACACTACTAGAGTGTTTGAAAAACCTTCAATTGAAGTGTTGTATTGGGGTTGTAACTACCCTCTTCTCTTGGCATCTTGGAGACACTACTAGTGTGCTGCTAATACCATCAATTGAAGTGCAATATTTGGGTTCCAACTACCCTCTTCTATTGCCCTATGGAGACAATACTAGGTTGTTTCAAAGACCTTCAATTGGAGTGTTGTATTGGGGGTTGCAACCACACTTTTTTTTCTTGCCATATGGAGACACTACTAGAGTGCTGCAATGACATTCAATTGAAGTGATGTATTGGAGTTGTAACTACCCATTTCAAAGATTAGAGACACTACCAGTGTGCTGTAAAGACCTTCAATTGGGGTGTTGTATTAGGGTTGTAACTACCTCACCAATTGACACCTGGAGACACTATTAGAGTGCTGTAATGACATTCAATGGAAGTGTTGTATTGGGGTTGCAACCCATTTTTCCTGCCATGTGCAGACATTACTAGAGTGCTGCCATGTGCTTCAATTGGAGAGTTTTGTTAGGGTTGCAACTACCCTCTTCTCTAGCCATTTGGAGACACTACTTGAGTGGTACAATAACCTTCAATTGGAATGTTGTAACAGGTTTGCAGCTACCCTCATCTCTTTCCATCTGACGACACTATTATAGTGCTGCTTGGACATTCAATTGGAGTGTGGTATTAGGGTTGCAACTACCGTCTTCTCTCTTCATATGGTAACACTACTAGAGTGTTGTAAACACCTACAATTGGAGTGTTGAATTGCCGTTGCAACTACCCTCTTCTCTTGCCATCTGTAGACACTACTAGAGTGTTTCAAAAACCTTCAATTGAAGTGTTGTATTGGGGTTGTAACGACCCTCTTCTCCTTCATTCATGGGGACACTATTTGTGTGCTGCATAAACCTTCTATTGGGGTGTTGTATGAGAGTTACAACTACCATCTTCTCTTGCCATAAGGAGACACTACTAGTGTGCTGCAAAAACATTCAATTAGAGTGCAGCAAAGTTCTTCAACTGGAGAGTTTTAATAGGGTTGCAACTACCCTCTTCTCTTGCCATTTGGGGACACTACTTGAGTGCTACAAAGACCTACAATTGGAATATTGTAACAGATTTGCAACTACCCTCTTCTCTTTCCATCAGACGACACTATTAGAGTGCTGCTAGGACATTCAACTGACGTGTGGTATTAGGGTTGCAACTACCCACTGCTCTCTTCATACAGCAACAATACTAGAGTGTTGTTAACACCTACAGTTGGTGTGTTGTATTAGGGTGGCAACTATCCTCTTCTCTTGCCATATGCAGACACTACTAGAGTGTTTCAAAAACCTTCAATTGAAGTGTTGTATTGGGTTTCTAACTACCCTCTTCTCTTAGAATCTTGGAGACACTAGTAGTGTGTTGCAAATACCATAATTTGAAGTGCAATATTAGAGTTCCAACTACCCTCTTCTATTGCCCTCTGGAGATAATACTGGAATGTTTCAAAGACTTTCAATTGGAGTGTTGTATTGGGGTTGCAACCACACTTTTTTTCTTACCATCTGGAGACACTACTAGAGTGCTGCATTGACATTCTATAGAAGTATTGTCTTGGGGTTGTAACTACCCTCTTCAAAGACTAGAGACACTACCAGTGTTCTGTAAAGACCTTCAATTGGGGTGTTGTGTTTGGGTTGCAACTACCCTCATAAATTGACATCTGGAGACACTACTGGAGGGCTGCAATGACATTCAATTGAAGTGTTGTATTGGGGTTTCCACCCTTTTTCCTTGCCATGTGCAGACATGACTAGAGTGCTGCCATGTGCTTCAATTGGAGAGTTTTCGTAGGGTTGCAACTAACCTCTTCTCTTGCCATTTGGAGACACTACCTGAGTGCTACAAAAACCTTCAATTGAAATGTGTAATAGGTTTGCAACTCCCCTCTTCTCTTTCCATCTAACGACACTATTTTAGTGCTGCTAGGACATTCAATTGTAGTGTGGAATTAGGGTTGCCACTACCCTCTTCTCTTTCATACGGCTACACTACTAGAGTGTTCTAAACACCTACAATTGGTATGTTGTATTGGGGTTGCAACTATCCTCTTCTCTTGCCATCTAAAGACACTACAAGAGTGTTTCAAAAACCTTCAAATGAAGTGTTGTATTGGGGTTGTAACCACCCTGTTCTCTTAACATTTTGGAGACACTACTAGTGTGCTGCATGGACCTTCAATTGGGGTGTTGTATTAGAGTTACAACAACCCTCTTGGGGAGACTACTAGTGTGCTGCATAAACCTTCAATTGGGCTGTTGTTACAACTACCCTCTTCTCTTGCCATTTGGAGACACTACTAGTCTGCCGCAAAAACATTCAATTTGAGTGTTGTATTGGGGTTGCAACTACCCTCTTGTCTAGCCATCTGCAGACATTGTTCGAGTGCAGCAAAGTTGTCAATTGGAGAGTTTTATTAGGGATGCAACTACCCTCTTCTCGTGCCATTTGGAGACACTACCTGAGTGCTACAAAGACCTTTCATTGGAATGTTGTAACAGGTTTGCAACTACCCTCTTCTCTTTCCAACAGACGACACTATTAAAGTGCTGCTAGGAAATTCAATTGGCATGTGGTATTAGGGTTGCAACTACCCTCTTCTCTATTCATACGGCAACACTACAAGAGTGTTGTAAACACCTACAATTGGTGTGTTGTATTAGAGTTGCAACTATCATCTTCTCGTGCCATCTGCAGACACTACTAGAGTGTTTCAAAAACCTTCAATTGAAGTGTTGTATTGGGGTGGTAACTACCATTTTCTCTTGCAATCTTGGAGACACTACTAGTGTGCTGCAAATACCATCAATTGAAGTGCTATATTTGGGTTCCAGTTACCCTCTTCAATTGCTCTCTGGAAACAATACTTGAATGTTTCAAAGACCTTCAATTGGAGTGTTGTATTGGGCTTGCAACCACACTTTTTTTCTTGCCATCTGGAGACACTACCAGTGTGCTGTAAAGACCTTCAATTGGGGTGTTGTATTAGGGTTGTAACTACCTCACCAATTGACACCTGGAGACACTATTAGAGTGCTGCAATGACATTCAATGGAAGTGTTGTATTGGTGTTGCAACCCTTTTTTCTTGCCATGTGCAGACATTACTAGAGTGCTGCCATGTGCTTCAATTGGAGAGTTTTGTTAGAGTTGCAACTACCCTCTTCTCTAGCCATTTGGAGACACTACTTGAGTGGTACAATGACCTTCAATTGGAATGTTGTAACAGGTTTGCAGCTACCCTCATCTCTTTCCATCTGACGACACTATTATAGTGCTGCTAGGACATTCAATAGGAGTGTGGTATTAGGGTTGCAACTACCGTCTTCTCTCTTCATATGGTAACACTACTAGAGTGTTGTAAACACCTACATTGGAGTGTTGAATTGGCGTTGCAACTACCCTCTTCTCTTGCCATCTGTAGACACTACTAGAGTGTTTCAAAAACCTTCAATTGAAGTGTTGTATTGGGGTTGTAACGACCCTCTTCTCCTGCATTCATGGGGACACTATTTGTGTGCTGCATAAACCTTCTATTGGGGTGTTGTATGAGAGTTACAACTACCATCTTCTCTTGCCATAAGGAGACACTACTAGTGTGCTGCAAAAACATTCAATTTGAGTGTTGTATTGGGGTTGCCACTACCCTTTTCTCTTGCTATCTGCATACATTGTTAGAGTGCAGCAAAGTTCTTCATTTTGAGAGTTTTATTAGGGATGCAACTACCCTCTTCTTTTGCCATTTGGAGACACTACTTGAGTCATACAAAAACCTTCAATTGGAATGTTGTAATAGATTTGCAACTATCCTCATCTCTTTCCATCCGACGACACTATTAGTGTGCTACTAGGGTGTTGCAACTACTTGAGTCATACAAAACGTTCAATTGGAATGTGGCATTAGGGTTGCAATTACCATCTTCTCTTGCCATCTGCAGACACTACTAGCGTGTTTCAAAAACCTTCAACTGAAGTGTTGTATTGGGGTCGTAACTACCCTCTTCTCTTGTCATATTGGAGACACTACTAGTGTGCTGCAATGACCTTCAATTGGGATGTTGTATTAGGGTTGTAACTACCATCTTCAATTGCCATCTGAAGACACTACTAAAGTGCTGCAATGACATTCAATTGAAGTGTTGTATTGGGGTTGCAAACCTTTTTTCTTGCCATGTACAGATTACTAGAGTGCTGTCATGTCCTTCAATTGGAGAGTTGATTAGGGTCGGAACTACCCTCTACTCTTGCCATAAGGATACACTACTAGTGTGCTGCAAAAACATTCAATTTGAGCTTTGTATTGGGGTTACAACTACCCTCTTCTCTTGCCATCTGCATACATTGTTACAGTGCAGCAAAATTCTTCAATTTGAGAATTTTATTAGGGTTGCAACTACCCTCTTCTTTTGCCATTCGGAGACACTACTTGAGTCATAAAAAGACCTTCAATTGGAATGTTGTAACAGGTTTGCAACTACCCTCTTCTCTTTCCATCAGACAACACTATTAGAGTGCTCCTAGGACATTCAATTGTAGTGTGGTTTTAGGGTTGCAACTACCCTCTTCTCTCTTCAAAACGGCAACACTACTAGAGTGTTGTAAACACCTACAATTGGTGTGTTGGATTTGGGCTGCAACTACCCTCTTCTTTTGCCATCTGCAGACAGTACTAGGGTATTTCCAAAACATTCAATTGAAGTGTTGTATTGGGGTTGTAACTACCCTCTTCTCTTGCAATCATGGTGACAGTACTAGTGTGCTGCATAGACTTTCATTGTGGTGTTGTATTAGAGTTACAACCACCCTCTTCACTTGCCATCTGGGGAGACTACTAGTGTGCTGCATAGACCTTCAATTGACAGTACTAGTCTGCCGCAAAAACATTCAATTTGAGTGTTGTATTGGGGTTGCAACTACCCTCTTCTCTTGTCATCTGCAGACATTGTTAGCGTGCAGCAAAGTTCTTCAATTGGAGAGTTTTATTAGGGTTGCAACTACCCTCTTCTCTTTCCATTTGTGGACTCTACTTGAGTGCTACAAAGACCTTCAATTGGAATGTTTGTAACAGGTTTGCAACTACCTCTTCTCTTTCCATCAGACGACACTATTAGAGGCTGCTAGACATTCAATTGGGGTGTGGTATGAGTGGGCTGTGGCAACTACCCTTACACTCTTCATATGGCAACACTAGTAGAGTGTTGTAAACACCTACAATGGTGTGTTGTATTAGGGTTGCAACTCCCCTTCTCTTTCCATCTGCTGACACTACTAGAGTGTTCAAAAACCTTCAATTGAAGTGTTGTATTGGGGTTGTAACTACCCCTTCTCTTGGCATCTTGGAGACACTACTAGTGTGCTGCTAACATCAATTGAAGTGCATATTAGGGTTACAACTACCCTCTTCTATTGCCCTCTGGAGACAATACTAGGTTGTTTCAAGACCTTCAATTAGAGTGTTGTATTGGTGTTGCAACCACACTTTTTTTCATGCCATATGGAGACACTACTAAGGTGCGGCAATGACATTCAATTGAGTGATGTTATTGGGGTTGTAACTACCATTTTCAAAGATTAGAGGACCTACCAGTGTGCTGTAAAGACCTTCAATTGGGGTGATGTATTAGGGTTGAAACTACCTCACCAATTGACACCTGGAGACCCTATTAGAGTGCTGCAATGACATTCAATGGAAGTGTTGTGTTGGGGGTTGCAACCCATTTTCCTGCCATGTGCAGACATTACTAGAGTGCTGCCATGTGCTTCAATGGAGAGTTTTGTTAGGGTAGCAACTACCCTCTTCTCTAGCCATTGGAGACACTACTTGAGTGGTACAATGACCTTCAATTGGAATGTTGTAACAGGTTTGCAGCTACCCTCATCTCTTCCATCAGACGACACTATTATAGTGCTGCTAGGACATTCAATTGGAGTGTGGTATTAGGGTTTGCAACTACCGTCTTCTCTCTTCATATGGTAACACTACTAGAGGTTGTAAACACCTCAATTGGAGTGTTGAATGGCGTTCAACTACCATCTTCTCTTGCCATCTGTAGACACTACTAGAGTGTTTCAAAAACCTTCAATTGAGTGTGGTATGGGGTTGTAACGACCCTCTTCGCCTGCATTCATGGGGACACTATTTGTGTGCTGCTAACCTTCTATGTGGGTGTTGTATGAGAGTTACAACTACCATCTTCTCTTGCCATAAGGAGACACTACTAGTGTGCTGCAAAAACATTCATTGAGTGTTGTAATGGGGGTTGCAACTAAACCTTTTCTCTTGCTATCTGCATACATTGTTAGGAGTGCAAGCAAAGTTCGTCAATTTGAGAGTTTTATTAGGGTTGGCAACTACCCTCTTCTTTGGCCATTTGGAGACACTACTTGAGTCTACAAAAACCTTCAATTGGAATGTTGTAATAGATTTTGCAACTATCCTCTTCTCTTTCCATCCGACGACACTATTAGTTGTGCTACTAGAGTGTTGCAAACTACTTGAGTCACATACAAAAACCTTCAATTGGAATGTGGCATTAGGGTTGCAATTACCCTCTTCTCTTGCCATCTGCAGACACTACTAGCGTTGTTCGAAACCTTCAACTGAAGTGTTGTATTGGGTCGTAACTACCCTCTTCTCTTGTCATATTGGAGACACTACTAGTGTGCTGCAATGACCTTCAATTGGGATGTTGTATTAGGGTTGTAACTACCATCTTCAATTGCCATCTGAAGACACTACTAAAGTGCTGCAATGACATTCAATTGAAGTGTTGTATTGGGGTTGCAAACCTTTTTTCTTGCCATGTACAGATTACTAGAGTGCTGTCATGTCCTTCAATAGGAGAGTTTGATTAGGGTCGGAACTACCCTCTACTCTTGCCATAAGGATACACTACTAGTGTGCTGCAAAAACATTCAATTTGAGTTTTGTATTGGGGTTACGACTACCCTCTTCTCTTGCCATCTGCATATATTGTTAGAGTGCAGCAAAGTTCTTCAATTGAGAATTTTATTAGGGTTGCAACTACCCTCTTCTTTTGCCATTCGGAGACACTACTTGAGTCATAAAAAGACCTTCAATTGGAATGTTGTAACAGGTTTGCAACTACCCTCTTCTCTTTCCATCAGACAACACTATTAGAGTGCTCCTTTGACATTCAATTGTAGTGTGGTTTTAGGGTTGCAACTACCCTCTTCTCTCTTCAAATGGCAACACTACTAGAGTGTTGTAAACACCTACAATTGGTGTGTGGGATTTGGGCTGCAACTACCCTCTTCTTTTGCCATCTGCAGACAGTACTAGAGTATTTCAAAAACATTCAATTGAAGTGTTGTATTGGGGTTGTAACTATCCTCTTCTCTTGCAATCATGGTGACAGTACTAGTGTGGCTGCATAGACTTTCAATTGTGGTGTTGTATAGAGTTACAACAACCCTCTTCTCTTGCCATCTGGGGAGACTACTAGTGTGCTGCTTAGACCTTCAATTGGGCTGTTGTTACAACTACCCTCTTCTCTTGCCATTTGGAGACACTATTAGTCCTGCCGCAAAAACATTCAATTTGAGTGTTGTATTGGGGTTGCAACTACCCTCTTCTCTTGTCATCTGCAGACATTGTTAGAGTGCAGCAAAGTTCTTCAATTGGAGAGTTTTATTAGGGTTGCAACTACCCTCTTCTCTTTCCATTTGGGGACTCTACTTGAGTGCTACAAAGACCTTCAATTGGAATGTTGTAACCGGTTTGCAACTACCGTCTTCTCTTTCCATCAGACGACACTATTAGAGTGCTGCTAGGACATTCAATTGGGGTGTGGTATGAGGGTTGCAACTACCCTTTACACTCTTCATACGGCAACACTAGTAGAGTGTTGTAAACACCTACAAATGGTGTGTTGTATTAGGGTTGCAACTATCCCCTTCTCTTTCCATCTGCTGACACTACTAGAGTGTTTCAAAAACCTTCAATTGAAGTGTTGTATTGGGGTTGTAACTACCCTCTTCTCTTGGCATCTTGGAGACACTACTAGTGTGCTGCTAATACCATCAATTGAAGTGCAATATTAGGGTTACAACTACCCTCTTCTATTGCCCTCTGGAGACAATACTAGGTTGTTTCAAAGACCTTCAATTAGAGTGTTGTATTGGTGTTGCAACCACACTTGTTTTCATGCCATATGGAGACACTACTAGAGTGCTGCAATGACATTCAATTGAAGTGATGTGTTGGGGTTGTAAATACCCATTTCAAATATTAGAGACACTACCAGTGTGCTGTAAAGACCTTCAATTGGGGTGATGTATTAGGGTTGTAACTACCTCACCAATTGACACCTGGAGACACTATTAGAGTGCTGCAATGACATTCAATGGAAGTGTTGTATTGGGGGTTGCAACCCTTCTAGCTTGCCGTGTGCAGACATTACTAGAGTGCTGCCATGTGCTTCAGTTGGAGAGTTTTGTTAGGGTAGCAACTACCCTCTTCTCTAGCCATTTGGAGACACTACTTGAGTGGTACAATGACCTTCAATTGGAATGTTGTAACAGGTTTGCAGCTACCCTCATCTCTTTCCATCAGACGACACTATTATACTGCTGCTAGGACATTCAATTGGAGTGTGGTATTAGGGTTGCAACTACCGTCTTCTCTCTTCATATGGTAACACTACTAGAGTGTTGTAAACACCTACAATTGGAGTGTTGAATTGGCGTTGCAACTACCATCTTCTCTTGCCATCTGTAGACACTACTAGAGTGTTTCAAAAACCTTCAATTGAGGTGTTGTATTGGGGTTGTAACGACCCTCTTCTCCTGCATTCATGGGGACACTATTTGTGTGCTGCATAAACCTTCTATTGGGGTGTTGTATGAGAGTTACAACTACCATCTTCTCTTGCCAAAAGGAGACACTGCTAGTGTGCTGCAAAAACATTCAATTTGAGTGTTGTATTGGGGTTGCAACTAACCTTTTCTCTTGCTATCTGCATACATTGTTAGAGTGCAGCAAAGTTCTTCAATTTGAGAGTTTTTATTAGGGTTGCAACTACCCTCTTCTTTTGCCATTTGGAGACACTACTTGAGTCATACAAAAACCTTCAATTGGAATGTTGTAATAGATTTGCAACTATCCTCTTCTCTTTCCAGCCGACGACACTATTAGTGTGCTACTAGAGTGTTGCAACTACTTGAGTCATACAAAAACCTTCAATTGGAATGTGGCATTAGGGTTGCAACTACCATCTTCTCTTGCCATCTGCAGACACTACTAGCGTGTTTCAAAAACCTTCAACTGAAGTGTTGTATTGGGGTCGTAACTACCCTCTTCTCTTGTCATATTGGAGACACTACTAGTGTACTGCAATGACCTTCAATTGGGATGTTGTATTAGGGTTGTAACTACCATCTTCAATTGCCATCTGAAGACACTACTAAAGTGCTGCAATGACATTCAATTGAAGTGTTGTATTGGGGTTGCAAACCTTTTTTCTTGCCATGTACAGATTACTAGAGTGCTGTCATGTCCTTCAATTGGAGAGTTTGATTAAGGTCGGAACTACCCTCTACTCTTGCCATAAGGAGACACTACTAGTGTGCTGCAAAGACATTCAATTTGAGTGTTTTATTGGGGTTACAACTACTCTCTTCTCTGGCCATCTGCATATATTGTTAGAGTGCAGCAAACTTCTTCAATTTGAGAATTTTATTAGGGTTGCAACTACCCTCTTCTTTTGCCATTCGGAGACACTACTTGAGTCATAAAAAGACCTTCAATTGGAATGTTGGAACAGGTTTGCAACTACCCTCTTCACTTTCCATCAGACGACACTATTAGAGTGCTGCTAGGACATTCAATTGTAGTGTGGTTTTAGGGTTGCAACTACCCTCTTCTCTCTTCAAACGGCAACACTACTAGATTGTTGTAAACACCTACAATTGGTGTGTTGGATTTGGGCTGCAACTACCCTCTTCTTTTGCCATCTGCAGACAGTACTAGAGTATTTCAAAAACCTTCAATTGAAGTGTTGTATTGGGGTTGTAACTACCCTCTTCTCTTGCAATCATGGTGACAGTACTAGTGTGCTGCATAGACTTTCAATTGGGGTGTTGTATTAGAGTTACAACAACCCTCTTCTCTTCCCATCTGGGGAGACTACTAGTGTGCTGCATAGACCTTCAATTGGGCTGTTGTTACAACTACCCTCTTCTCTTGCCATTTGGAGACACTATTCGTCTGCCGCAAAAACATTCAATTTGAGTGTTGTATTGGGGTTGCAACTACCCTCTTCTCTTGTCATCTGCAGACATTGTTAGAGTGCAGCAAAGTTCTTCAATTGGAGAGTTTTATTAGGGTTGCAACTACCCTCTTCTCTTTCCATTTGGGGACTCTACTTGAGTGCTACAAAGACCTTCAATTGGAATGTTGTAACCGGTTTGCAACTACCGTCTTCTCTTTCCATCAGACGACACTATTAGAGTGCTGCTAGGACATTCAATTGGGGTGTGGTATGAGGGTTGCAACTACCCTTTACACTCTTCATACGGCAACACTAGTAGAGTGTTGTAAACACCTACAAATGGTGTGTTGTATTAGGGTTGCAACTATCCCCTTCTCTTTCCATCTGCTGACACTACTAGAGTGTTTCAAAAACCTTCAATTGAAGTGTTGTATTGGGGTTGTAACTACCCTCTTCTCTTGGCATCTTGGAGACACTACTAGTGTGCTGCTAATACCATCAATTGAAGTGCAATATTAGGGTTACAACTACCCTCTTCTATTGCCCTCTGGAGACAATACTAGGTTGTTTCAAAGACCTTCAATTAGAGTGTTGTATTGGTGTTGCAACCACACTTTTTTCATGCCATATGGAGACACTACTAGAGTGCTGCAATGACATTCAATTGAAGTGATGTATTGGGGTTGTAACTACCCATTTCAAATATTAGAGACACTACCAGTGTGCTGTAAAGACCTTCAATTGGGGTGATGTATTAGGGTTGTAACTACCTCACCAATTGACACCTGGAGACACTATTAGAGTGCTGCAATGACATTCAATGGAAGTGTTGTATTGGGGGTTGCAACCCTTCTAGCTTGCCGTGTGCAGACATTACTAGAGTGCTGCCATGTGCTTCAGTTGGAGAGTTTTGTTAGGGTAGCAACTACCCTCTTCTCTAGCCATTTGGAGACACTACTTGAGTGGTACAATGACCTTCAATTGGAATGTTGTAACAGGTTTGCAGCTACCCTCATCTCTTTCCATCAGACGACACTATTATAGTGCTGCTAGGACATTCAATTGGAGTGTGGTATTAGGGTTGCAACTACCGTCTTCTCTCTTCATATGGTAACACTACTAGAGTGTTGTAAACACCTACAATTGGAGTGTTGAATTGGCGTTGCAACTACCATCTTCTCTTGCCATCTGTAGACACTACTAGAGTGTTTCAAAAACCTTCAATTGAAGTGTTGTATTGGGGTTGTAACGACCCTCTTCTCCTGCATTCATGGGGACACTATTTGTGTGCTGCATAAACCTTCTATTGGGGTGTTGTATGAGAGTTACAACTACCATCTTCTCTTGCCAAAAGGAGACACTACTAGTGTGCTGCAAAAACATTCAATTTGAGTGTTGTATTGGGGTTGCAACTAACCTTTTCTCTTGCTATCTGCATACATTGTTAGAGTGCAGCAAAGTTCTTCAATTTGAGAGTTTTATTAGGGTTGCAACTACCCTCTTCTTTTGCCATTTGGAGACACTACTTGAGTCATACAAAAACCTTCAATTGGAATGTTGTAATAGATTTGCAACTATCCTCTTCTCTTTCCAGCCGACGACACTATTAGTGTGCTACTAGAGTGTTGCAACTACTTGAGTCATACAAAAACCTTCAATTGGAATGTGGCATTAGGGTTGCAACTACCATCTTCTCTTGCCATCTGCAGACACTACTAGCGTGTTTCAAAAACCTTCAACTGAAGTGTTGTATTGGGGTCGTAACTACCCTCTTCTCTTGTCATATTGGAGACACTACTAGTGTACTGCAATGACCTTCAATTGGGATGTTGTATTAGGGTTGTAACTACCATCTTCAATTGCCATCTGAAGACACTACTAAAGTGCTGCAATGACATTCAATTGAAGTGTTGTATTGGGGTTGCAAACCTTTTTTCTTGCCATGTACAGATTACTAGAGTGCTGTCATGTCCTTCAATTGGAGAGTTTGATTAAGGTCGGAACTACCCTCTACTCTTGCCATAAGGAGACACTACTAGTGTGCTGCAAAGACATTCAATTTGAGTGTTTTATTGGGGTTACAACTACTCTCTTCTCTGGCCATCTGCATATATTGTTAGAGTGCAGCAAACTTCTTCAATTTGAGAATTTTATTAGGGTTGCAACTACCCTCTTCTTTTGCCATTCGGAGACACTACTTGAGTCATAAAAAGACCTTCAATTGGAATGTTGGAACAGGTTTGCAACTACCCTCTTCACTTTCCATCAGACGACACTATTAGAGTGCTGCTAGGACATTCAATTGTAGTGTGGTTTTAGGGTTGCAACTACCCTCTTCTCTCTTCAAACGGCAACACTACTAGATTGTTGTAAACACCTACAATTGGTGTGTTGGCTTTGGGCTGCAACTACCCTCTTCTTTTGCCATCTGCAGACAGTACTAGAGTATTTCAAAAACCTTCAATTGAAGTGTTGTATTGGGGTTGTAACTACCCTCTTCTCTTGCATTCATGGAGACAGTACTAGTGTGCTGCATAGACTTTCAATTGGGGTGTTGGATTAGAGTTACAACAACTCTCTTCTCTTCCCATCTGGGGAGACTACTAGTGTGCTGCATAGACCTTCAATTGGGCTGTTGTTACAACTACCCTCTTCTCTTGCCATTTGGAGACACTACTAGTCTGCCGCAAAAACATTCAATTTGAGGGTTGTATTGGGGTTGAAACTACCCTCTTCTCTTGTCATCTGCAGACATTGTTATAGTGCAGCAAAGTTCTTCAATTGGAGAGTTTTATTAGGGTTGCAACTACCCTCTTCTCTTTCCATTTGGGGACTCTACTTGAGTGCTACAAAGACCTTCAATTGGAATGTTGTAACCGGTTTGCAACTACCGTCTTCTCTTTCCATCAGACGACACTATTAGAGTGCTGCTAGGACATTCAATTGGGGTGGGGTATGAGGGTTGCAACTACCCTTTACACTCTTCATACGGCAACACTACTAGAGTGTTGTAAACACCTACAAATGGTGTGTTGTATTAGGGTTGCAACTATCCTCTTCTCTTGCCATCTGCAGACACTACTAGAGTGTTTGAAAAACCTTCAATTGAAGTGTTGTATTGGGGTTGTAACTACCCTCTTCTCTTGGCATCTTGGAGACACTACTAGTGTGCTGCTAATACCATCAATTGAAGTGCAATATTTGGGTTCCAACTACCCTCTTCTATTGCCCTATGGAGACAATACTAGGTTGTTTCAAAGATCTTCAATTGGAGTGTTGTATTGGGGTTGCAACCACACTTTTTTTTCTTGCCATATGGAGACACTACTAGAGTGCTGCAATGACATTCAATTGAAGTGATGTATTGGGGTTGTAACTACCCATTTCAAAGATTAGAGACACTACCAGTGTGCTGTAAAGACCTTCAATTGGGGGGTTGTATTAGGGTTGTAACTACCTCACCAATTGACACCTGGAGACACTATTAGAGTGCTGTAATGACATTCAATGGAAGTGTTGTATTGGGGTTGCAACCCATTTTTCTTGCCATGTGCAGACATTACTAGAGTGCTGCCATGTGCTTCAATTGGAGAGTTTTGTTAGGGTTGCAACTACCCTCTTCTCTAGCCATTTGGAGACACTACTTGAGTGGTACAATGACCTTCAATTGGAATGTTGTAACAGGTTTGCAGCTACCCTCATCTCTTTCCATCTGACGACACTATTATAGTGCTGCTTGGACATTCAATTGGAGTGTGGTATTAGGGTTGCAACTACCGTCTTCTCTCTTCATATGGTAACACTACTAGAGTGTTGTAAACACCTACAATTGGACTGTTGAATTGGCGTTGCAACTACCCTCTTCTCTTGCCATCTGTAGACACTACTAGAGTGTTTCAAAAACCTTCAATTGAAGTGTTGTATTGGGGTTGTAACGACCCTCTTCTCCTGCATTCATGGGGACACTATTTCTGTGCTGCATAAACCTTCTATTGGGGTGTTGTATGAGAGTTACAACTACCATCTTCTCTTGCCATAAGGAGACACTACTAGTGTGCTGCAAAAACATTCAATTTGAGTGTTGTATTAGAGTTACAACAACCCTCTTCTCTTATCATCTAGGGAGACTACTAGTGTGCTGCATAGACCTTCAATTGGGCTGTTGTTACAACTACCGGCCATTTGGATACACTACTAGTCTGCCGCAAAAACATTCAATTTGAGTGTTGTATTGGGGTTGCAACTACCCTCTTCTCCTGTAATCTGCAGACATTGTTAGAGTGTAGCAAAGTTCTTCAACTGGAGAGTTTTAATAGGGTTCCAACTACCCTCTTCTATTGCCCTCTGGAGATAATACTAGAATGTTTCAAAGACTTTCAATTGGAGTGTTGTATTGGGGTTGCAACCACACTTTTTTTCTTACCATCTGGAGACACTACTAGAGTGCTGCATTGACATTCTATAGAAGTATTGTCTTGGGGTTGTAACTACCCTCTTCAAAGACTAGAGACACTACCAGTGTTCTGTAAAGACCTTCAATTGGGGTGTTGTGTTAGGGTTGCAACTACCCTCATAAATTGACATCTGGAGACACTACTGGAGGGCTGCAATGACATTCAATTGAAGTGTTGTATTGGGGTTTCCACCCTTTTTCCTTGCCATGTGCAGACATGACTAGAGTGCTGCCATGTGCTTCAATTGGAGAGTTTTCTTAGGGTTGCAACTAACCTCTTCTCTTGCCATTTGGAGACACTACCTGAGTGCTACAAAAACCTTCAATTGAAATGTTGTAACAGGTTTGCAACTCCCCCCTTCTCTTTCCATCTAACGACACTATTTTAGTGCTGCTAGGACATTCAATTGTAGTGTGGAATTAGGGTTGCCACTACCCTCTTCTCTTTTCATACGGCAACACTACTAGAGTGTTCTAAACACCTACAATTGGTATGTTGTATTGGGGTTGCAACTATCCTCTTCTCTTGCCATCTAAAGACACTACAAGAGTGTTTCAAAAACCTTCAAATGAAGTGTTGTATTGGGGTTGTAACCACCCTGTTCTCTTAACATTTTGGAGACACTACTAGTGTGCTGCATAGACCTTCAATTGGGGTGTTGTATTAGAGTTACAACAACCCTCTTGGGGAGACTACTAGTGTGCTGCATAAACCTTCAATTGGGCTGTTGTTACAACTACCCTCTTCTCTTGCCATTTGGAGACACTACTAGTCTGCCGCAAAAACATTCAATTTGAGTGTTGTATTGGGGTTGCAACTACCCTCTTGTCTTGCCATCTGCAGACATTGTTCGAGTGCAGCAAAGTTGTCAATTGTAGAGTTTTATTAGGGATGCAACTACCCGCTTCTCGTGCCATTTGGAGACACTACCTGAGTGCTACAAAGACCTTTCATTGGAATGTTGTAACAGGTTTGCAACTACCCTCTTCTCTTTCCAACAGACACACTATTAAAGTGTTGCTAGGAAATTCAATTGGCATGTGGTATTAGGGTTGCAACTACCCTCTTCTCTATTCATACGGCAACACTACAAGAGTGTTGTAAACACCTACAATTGGTGTGTTGTATTAGGGTTGCAACTATCGTCTTCTCGTGCCATCTGCAGACACTACTAGAGTGTTTGAAAAACCTTCAATTGAAGTGTTGTATTGGGGTGGTAACTACCATTTTCTCTTGCAATCTTGGAGACACTACTAGTGTGCTGCAAATACCATCAATTGAAGTGCTATATTTGGGTTCCAGCTACCCTCTTCTATTGCTCTCTGGAAACAATACTTGAATGTTTCAAAGACCTTCAATTGGAGTGTTGTATTGGGCTTGCAACCACACTTTTTTTCTTACCATCTGGAGACACTACCAGTGTGCTGTAAAGACCTTCAATTGGGGTGATGTATTAGGGTTGTAACTACCTCACCAATTGACACCTGGAGACACTATTAGAGTGCTGCAATGACATTCAATGGAAGTGTTGTATTGGGGGTTGCAACCCTTCTTGTTTGCCGTGTGCAGACATTACTAGAGTGCTGCCATGTGCTTCAATTGGAGAGTTTTGTTAGGGTAGCAACTACCCTCTTCTCTAGCCATTTGGAGACACTACTTGAGTGGTACAATGACCTTCAATTGGAATGTTGTAACAGGTTTGCAGCTACCCTCATATCTTTCCATCTGACGACACTATTATAGTGCTGCTAGGACATTCAATTGGAGTGTGGTATTAGGGTTGCAACTACCGTCTTCTCTCTTCATATGGTAACACTACTAGAGTGTTGTAAACACCTACAATTGGAGTGTTGAATTGGCGTTGCAACTACCCTCTTCTCTTGCCATCTGTAGACACTACTAGAGTGTTTCAAAAACCTTCAATTGAAGTGTTGTATTGGGGTTGTAACGACCCTCTTCTCCTGCATTCATGGGGACACTATTTGTGTGCTGCATAAACCTTCACTTGGGGTGTTGTATGAGAGTTACAACTACCATCTTCTCTTGCCATAAGGAGACACTACTAGTGTGCTGCAAAAACATTCAATTTGAGTGTTGTATTGGGGTTGCAACAACCCTTTTCTCTTGCTATCTGCATACATTGTTAGAGTGCAGCAAAGTTCTTCAATTTGAGAGTTTTATTAGGGTTGCAACTACCCTCTTCTTTTGCCATTTGGAGACACTACTTGAGTCATACAAAAACCTTCAATTGGAATGTTGTAATAGATTTGCAACTATCCTCATCTCTTTCCATCCGACGACACTATTAGTGTGCTACTAGAGTGTTGCAACTACTTGAGTCATACAAAAACGTTCAATTGGAATGTGGCATTAGGGTTGCAATTACCCTCTTCTCTTGCCATCTGCAGACACTACTAGCGTGTTTCAAAAACCTTCAACTGAAGTGTTGTATTGGGGTCGTAACTACCCTCTTCTCTTGTCATATTGGAGACACTACTAGTGTGCTGCAATGACCTTCAATTGGGATGTTGTATTAGGGTTGTAACTACCATCTTCAATTGCCATCTGAAGACACTACTAAAGTGCTGCAATGACATTCAATTGAAGTGTTGTATTGGGGTTGCAAACCTTTTTTCTTGCCATGTACAGATTACTAGAGTGCTGTCATGTCCTTCAATTGGAGAGTTTGATTAGGGTCGGAACTACCCTCTACTCTTGCCATAAGGATACACTACTAGTGTGCTGCAAAAACATTCAATTTGTGTTTTGTATTGGGGTTACAACTGCCCTCTTCTCTTGCCATCTGCATGCATTGTTAGAGAGCAGCAAAGTTCTTCAATTTGAGAATTTTATTAGGGTTGCAACTACCCTCTTCTTTTGCCATTCGGAGACACTACTTGAGTCATAAAAAGACCTTCAATTGGAATGTTGTAACAGGTTTGCAACTACCCTCTTCTCTTTCCATCAGACAACACTATTAGAGTGCTCCTAGGACATTCAATTGTAGTGTGGTTTTAGGGTTGCAACTACCCTCTTCTCTCTTCAAACGGCAACACTACTAGAGTGTTGTAAACACCTACAATTGGTGTGTTGGATTTGGGCTGCAACTACCCTCTTCTTTTGCCATCTGCAGACAGCACTAGGGTATTTCAAAAACATTCAATTGAAGTGTTGTATTGGGGTTGTAACTACCCTCTTCTCTTGCAATCATGGTGACAGTACTAGTGTGCTGCATAGACTTTCAATTGTGGTGTTGTATTAGAGTTACAACAACCCTCTTCTCTTGCCATCTGGGGAGACTACTAGTGTGCTGCTTAGACCTTCAATTGGGCTGTTGTTACAACTACCCTCTTCTCTTGCCATTTGGAGACACTACTAGTCTGCCGCAAAAACATTCAATTTGAGTGTTGTATTGGGGTTGCAACTACCCTCTTCTCTTGTCATCTGCAGACATTGTTAGAGTGCAGCAAAGTTCTTCAATTGGAGAGTTTTATTAGGGTTGCAACTACCCTCTTCTCTTTCTATTTGGGGACTCTACTTGAGTGCTACAAAGACCTTCAATTGGAATGTTGTAACAGGTTTGCAGCTACCCTCACCTCTTTCCATCTGACGACACTATTATAGTGCTGCTAGGACATTCAATTGGAGTGTGGTATTAGGGTTGCAACTACCGTCTTCTCTCTTCATATGGTAACACTACTAGAGTGTTGTAAACACCTACAAATGGTGTGTTGTATTAGGGTTGCAACTATCCCCTTCTCTTTCCATCTGCTGACACTACTAGAGTGTTTCAAAAACCTTCAATTGAAGTGTTGTATTGGGGTTGTAACTACCCTCTTCTCTTGGCATCTTGGAGACACTACTAGTGTGCTGCTAATACCATCAATTGAAGTGCAATATTAGGGTTACAACTACCCTCTTCTATTGCCCTCTGGAGACAATACTAGGTTGTTTCAAAGACCTTCAATTAGAGTGTTGTATTGGTGTTGCAACCACACTTTTTTTCATGCCATATGGAGACACTACTAGAGTGCTGCAATGACATTCAATTGAAGTGATGTATTGGGGTTGTAACTACCCATTTCAAAGATTAGAGACACTACCAGTGTGCTGTAAAGACCTTCAATTGGGGTGATGTATTAGGGTTGTAACTACCTCACCAATTGACACCTGGAGACACTATTAGAGTGCTGCAATGACATTCAATGGAAGTGTTGTATTGGGGGTTGCAACCCTTCTTGCTTGCCGTGTGCAGACATTACTAGAGTGCTGCCATGTGCTTCAATTGGAGAGTTTTGTTAGGGTAGCAACTACCCTCTTCTCTAGCCATTTGGAGACACTACTTGAGTGGTACAATGACCTTCAATTGGAATGTTGTAACAGGTTTGCAGCTACCCTCATCTCTTTCCATCTGACGACACTATTATAGTGCTGCTAGGACATTCAATTGGAGTGTGGTATTAGGGTTGCAACTACCGTCTTCTCTCTTCATATGGTAACACTACTAGAGTGTTGTAAACACCTACAATTGGAGTGTTGAATTGGCGTTGCAACTACCCTCTTCTCTTTCCATCTGTAGACACTACTAGAGTGTTTCAAAAACCTTCAATTGAAGTGTTGTATTGGGGTTGTAACGACCCTCTTCTCCTGCATTCATGGGGACACTATTTGTGTGCTGCATAAACCTTCTATTAGGGTGTTGTATGAGAGTTACAACTACCATCTTCTCTTGCCATAAGGAGACACTACTAGTGTGCTGCAAAAACATTCAATTTGAGTGTTGTATTGGGGTTGCAACTAACCTTTTCTCTTGCTATCTGCATACATTGTTAGAGTGCAGCAAAGTTCTTCAATTTGAGAGTTTTATTAGGGTTGCAACAACCCTCTTCTTTTGCCATTTGGAGACACTACTTGAGTCATACAAAAACCTTCAATTGGAATGTTGTAATAGATTTGCAACTATCCTCTTCTCTTTCCATCCGACGTCACTATTAGTGTGCTACTAGAGTGTTGCAACTACTTGAGTCATACAAAAACCTTCAATTGGAATGTGGCATTAGGGTTGCAACAACCATCTTCTCTTGCCATCTGCAGACACTACTAGCGTGTTTCAAAAACCTTCAACTGAAGTGTTGTATTGGGGTCGTAACTACCCTCTTCTCTTGTCATATTGGAGACACTACTAGTGTGCTGCAATGACCTTCAATTGGGATGTTGTATTAGGGTTGTAACTACCATCTTCAATTGCCATCTGAAGACACTACTAAAGTGCTGCAATGACATTCAACTGAAGTGTTGTATTGGGGTTGCAAACCTTTTTTCTTGCCATGTACAGATTACTAGAGTGCTGTCATGTCCTTCAATTGGAGAGTTTGATTAGGGTCGGAACTACCCTCTACTCTTGCCATAAGGAGACACTACTAGTGTGCTGCAAAGACATTCAATTTGAGTGTTTTATTGGGGTTACAACTACCCTCTTCTCTTGCCATCTGCATATATTGTTAGAGTGCAGCAAACTTCTTGAATTTGAGAATTTTATTAGGGTTGCAACTACCCTCTTCTTTTGCCATTCGGAGACACTACTTGAGTCATAAAAAGACCTTCAATTGGAATGTTGTAACAGGTTTGCAACTACCCTCTTCACTTTCCATCAGACGACACTATTAGAGTGCTACTAGGACATTCAATTGTAGTGTGGTTTTAGGGTTGCAACTACCCTCTTCTCTCTTCAAACGGCAACACTACTAGAGTGTTGTAAACACCTACAATTGGTGTGTTGGATTTGGGCTGCAACTACCCTCTTCTTTTGCCTTCTGCAGACAGTACTAGAGTATTTCAAAAACCTTCAATTGAATTGTTGTATTGGGGTTGTAACTACCCTCTTCTCTTGCAATCATGGAGACAGTACTAGTGTGCTGCATAGACTTTCAATTGGGGTGTTGTATTAGAGTTACAACAACCCTCTTCTCTTCCCATCTGGGGAGACTACTAGTGTGCTGCATAGACCTTCAATTGGGTTGTTGTTACAACTACCCTCTTCTCTTGCCATTTGGAGACACTACTAGTCTGCCGCAAAAACATTCAATTTGAGTGTTGTATTGGGGTTGAAACTACCCTCTTCTCTTGTCATCTGCAGACATTGTTAGAGTGCAGCAAAGTTCTTCAATTGGAGTGTTTTATTAGGGTTGCAACTACCCTCTTCTCTTTCCATTTGGAGACTCTACTTGAGTGCTACAAAGACCTTCAATTGGAATGTTGTAACCGGTTTGCAACTACCGTCTTCTCTTTCCATCAGACGACACTATTAGAGTGCTGCTAGGACAATCAATTGGGGTGCGGTATGAGGGTTGCAACTACCCTTTACACTCTTCATACGGCAACACTACTAGAGTGTTGTAAACACCTACAAATGGTGTGTTGTATTAGGGTTGCAACTATCCTCTTCTCTTGCCATCTGCAGACACTACTAGATTGTTTCAAAAACCTTCAATTGAAGTGTTGTATTGGGGTTGTAACTACCCTCTTCTCTTGGCATCTTGGAGACACTAGTAGTGTGCTGCTAATACCATCAATTGAAGTGCAATATTTGGGTTCCAACTACCCTCTTCTATTGCCCTATGGAGACAATACTAGGTTGTTTCAAAGACCTTCAATTGGAGTGTTGTATTGGGGTTGCAACCACACTTTTTTTTCTTGCCATATGGAGACACTACTAGAGTGCTGCAATGACATTCAATTGAAGTGATGTATTGGGGTTGTAACTACCCATTTCAAAGATTGGAGACACTACCAGTGTGCTGTAAAGACCTTCAATTGGGGTGTTGTATTAGGGTTGTAACTACCTCACCAATTGACACCTGGAGACACTATTAGAGTGCTGCAATGACATTCAATGGAAGTGTTGTATTGGGGGTTGCAACCCTTTTTTCTTGCCATGTGCAGACATTACTAGAGTGCTGCCATGTGCTTCAATGGAGAGTTTTGTTAGGGTTGTAACTATCCTCTTCTCTAGCCATTTGGAGACACTACTTGAGTGGTACATTGACCTTCAATTGGAATGTTGTAACAGGTTTGCAGCTACCCTCATCTCTTTCCATCTGACGACACTATTATGGTGCTGCTAGGACATTCAATTGGAGTGTGGTATTAGGGTTGCAACTACCCTCTTCTCTCTTTATACGGCAACACTACTAGAGTGTTGTAAACACCTACAATTGGTGTGTTGGATTTGGGTTGCAACTACCATCTTCTCTTACCATCTGCAGACAGTACTAGAGTATTTCAAAAAACTTCAATTGAAGTGTTGTATTGGGGTTGTAACTGCCCTCTTCTCTTGCCATCTTGGAAACAGTACTAGTGTGCTGCATAGACTTTCAATTGGGGTGTTGTATTAGAGTTACAACAACCCTCTTCTCTTGTCATATGGGGAGACTACTAATGTGCTGCATAGACCTTCAATTGGGCGGTTGTTACAACTACCCGCCATTTGGATACACTACTAGTCTGCCGCAAAAACATTCAATTTGAGTGGTGTATTGGGGTTTCAACTACCCTCTTCTCCTGTCATCTGTAGACATTGTTAGAGTGCAGTGAAGTTCTTCAACTGGGGAGTTTTTACAGGGTTGCAACTACCCTCTTCTCTTCCATTTGGGGACACTACTTGAGTGCTACAAAGACCTACAATTGGAATGTTGTAACAGGTTTGCAACTACCCTCTTCTCTTTCTATCAGACGACACTATTAGAGTGCTGCTAGGACATTCAATTGGGGTGTGGTATGAGGGTTGCAACTACCCTCTTCTCTCTTCATACGGCAACATTACTAGAGTGATGCCATGTGCTTCAATTGGAGAGTTTTACTAGAGTTGCAACTGATAACTCAAAAGAAGGCAATGTTTCTTTTAATATTTATAAACTCGGAAATGCACTCGGAAATCAGACACTACTAGTGTACTGCAAAAACATTCAATTTGAGTGTTGTATTGGGGTTGCAACTACCCTCTTCTCTTGCAATCTGCATACATTGTTAGAGTGCAGCAAAGTTCTTCAATTTGAGAATTTATTAGGGTTGCAACTACCCTCTTCTTTTGCCACTTGGAGACACTACTTGAGTCATACAAAGACCTTCAATTGGAATGTTGTAACAGGTTTGGAACTACCCTCTTCTCTTTCCATCAGATGACACTATTAGAGTGCTGCTAGGACATTCAATTGGAGTGTGGTATTAGGGTCGCAACTATCCTTTTCTCTCTTCATACGGCAACACTACTAGAGTGTTGTAAACACCTACAATTGATTTGTTGGATTTAGGTTGCAACTACCCTCTTCTCTTGCCATCTGCAGACAGTACTAGAGTATTTCAAAAATCTTCAATTGAAGTGTTGTATTAGGGTTGTAAGTACCCCCTTCCCTTGCAGTACTAGTGTGCTGCATAGACTTTTAATTGGGGGTGTTGTATTAGAGTTACAACAACCCTCTTCTCTTGCCATCTGGGGAGACTACTAGTGTGCTGCTTAGACCTTCAATTGGGCTGTTGTTACAACTACCCTCTTCTCTTGCCATTTGGAGACACTACTAGTCTGCCGCAAAAACATTCAATTTGAGTGTTGTATTGGGGTTGCAACTACCCTCTTCTCTTGTCATCTGCAGACATTGTTAGAGTGCAGCAAAGTTCTTCAATTGGAGAGTTTTATTAGGGTTGCAACTACCCTCTTCTCTTTCTATTTGGGGACTCTACTTGAGTGCTACAAAGACCTTCAATTGGAATATTGTAACAGGTTTGCAGCTACCCTCTTCTCTTTCCATCAGACGACACTATTAGGGTGCTGCTAGGACATTCAATTGGGGTGTGGTATCAGGGTTGCAACTACCCTCTTCTCTCTTCATACGGCAACACTACTAGAGTGTTGTAAACACCTACAATTGGTGTTTTGTATTAGGGTTGTAACTATCCTCTTCTCTTGCCATCTGCAGACACTACTAGAGTGTTTCATAAACCTTCAATTGAAGTGTTGTATTGGGGTTGTAACTACCCTCTTCTCTTGGCATCTTAGAGACACTACTAGCGTGTTGCTAATACCATCAATTGAAGTGCAATATTAGGGTTCCAACTGCCCTCTTCTACTGCCCTCTGGAGACAATACTAGAATGTTTCAAAGACCTTCAATTGGAGTGTTGTATTGGGGTTGCAACCACACTTTTTTTCTTACCGTCTGGAGACACTACTAGAGTGCTGCAATGACATTCAATTGAAGTGATGTGTTGGGGTTCTAACTACCCTCTTCAAAGACTAGAGACTCAACCAGTGTGCTGTAAAGACCTTCAATTGGGGTGTTGTATTAGGGTTGTAACTACCCTCATCAATTGACACCTGGAGACACTACTAGTGCTGCAAGGACATTCAATTGAAGTGTTGTATTGTGGTTGCAACCCTTTTTTCTTGCCATGTGCAGACATTACTAGAGTGCTGCCATGTGCTTCAATTGGAGAGTTTTATTTGGGTTGCCACTACCCTCTTCTCTTGCTATAAGGAGACATTACTTGTGTGCTGCAAAAACATTCAATTTGAGTGTTGTGTTGGGGTTGCAACTACCCTCTTCTCTTGCCATCTGCAGACATTGTTAGAGTGCAGCAAAGTTCTTCAATTGGAGAGTTTTATTAGGGTTGCAACTACCCTGTTCTCTTGCCATTTGGAGACACTACTTGAGTGCTACAAAGACCTTCAATTGGAATGTTGTAATCGGTTTGCAGCTACCCTCATCTATTTCCATCTGACGACACTATTAGAGTGCTGCTAGGACTTTCAATTAGAGTGTGGTATTAGGGTTGCAACTATCCTCTTCTCATTCTGATCAGATATTTGTTCGAAAATTATTGGAATAAGAGCAAGGATAACTCAGAAGGCGACCCAGAAGGCGACTCCCGCACCCAAGCCAACCAAAGGAGAATGGCAACTCGTGATGCGTATGAGATGCTTCCCAGACGGCTGGCGGACACCGGCAAATGTCCAGATTGACAAAGTCCTCCCTTACCAGCCCTACCAAGCCAAAAAATCCTATGCACAGGCTCTAATGGCAACTTCTTCCGGCTCCATAACCCACTCAGCTGGCTCGCTCTCGTCGCGCAGATCCTCCCTAACTAGCTCCGGGCCAGCTTCTTCATCCACACCGACGACCCCAACATACTACTACTCACCCCATTCACCCACTAAGCTCTGCTTCCCACCACTGCCGACCTATCCGGAATGGTGGGGCCGCTGTTTCAAATGCTGCCGTCTCGCCCACACCTCGTCTAACTGCCCCAACTCCCTAGTATGTGGCAAGTGTTGGTCCACGGCCACGTAGCAAACCTCTGTGTATCCACTCCCTTAAACCCGGCAGCCCCACCTTTTGATCTGCAGCCCCAGCAACCAAAGACAACAGAACTTGCCTTTGATGACTTACTGGAGGGAGAAGCAAAGCCTCCTCCCCCGTTTATGCCGAAGGGTCGGCCTGACAAAGTTCTGAGTTTTCATGAGCGGAACCCGTACTTCTTTGAAGAAGTTCAATGTCTTCAGCGAGCGGTCATCCTGAATGGTGATAGGGCATGACTAATCCATGAGGTCCATCAGGTGGTATCTATGGCGGTTGAAACTGGGCTAGTACGAGAAACAGAGATCAGAGTGGCTCAACTTGCACCTAACTGCTTCCTAATCCACTTGCCAAGAGGATTGGCAATGGAGACTTTCATTAAGAAAACACCAATTGCCTTATGGGATGAAGGGTTCACCTTCCACCAGTGGTCACAGGCCGATAATGCATTGATTTGCATGCCACGGTTTAAGGTCCTACTCGACCTAGTCGGTGTTCCCCCTCACCTGATGAAGGAGAACGAAGTTATCAAAGTTGTCTCCAAATTTGGTTTGTATCTTGGTACAGTGGCTCCCGAGCACACCTCCGATCTCTCAGCATGGAGGGTAGCACTTGCAACAGACGACCTCCTCCGCATTCCGCTAAAAGTCGGTATGGTCTCTGGTGGTTTGAATACTCAATTACTGTGCAACTGGTAACGTGGAAACATGGAGCTATTATGGCGTTGCTGACTTCCACGAAGCACCGCTGGCCTTCACACGGCCACCGATGCCGCCTCCCAATTGACCAAGCTCCCCGGACACATACTTAGAATCAATACCGGCGTGGTCCCGCACTGATGACCTCATTACGTGTTCCAAACGAGTGTTACAGACTGTCTGTGAAGGCCTCCGTCAAGAGGACATACCACCGGAGATCAGGACGGCCATTGCTAGCCCCACCGTAAGATCCGACATCCCCATGGAGATGCTTTGGGTGCTGGTGGAAGCCAGAGATAGTCCATCAGCTGCGGTTCCTGATGTAACGGGTCAACATTCACCTCACAGGAACATCGCAACATAGGAGATCACACGGTGGGAGACTCAGCAAACTAATATTTCAGATACACTTATCACCCCTCCCGAGAAGGATCGTCCTTGGGAGCCGTTAGCATCACGCGCACAGGAAACGACTAAAGATGATTTTTCTGGAAAGTCTGTATTGCCATCAGTACAAGGTACTGTGGGATAGTTACTAGAAATGGAAACCGCGGTCCTTACTAAAGGACAACTCACTGCCTCACTGTCTGCAAAGGACGGGGTTGATGAAACGAGTCATCACAGCATGCCAAACGACCCGCCTGCCGGACACCATAGTACATCATTTCCGCACCAGACCCGAGCCAGGGGAAAATCGGTACATCCGGTCACCCGCCACATTTTCAAAGGGCCCCCTTTAAGCACTTCGCGACATAACTGTTTCCGAGGGATGATGGGCAGAGGCAGAGGTCGGCAAAGCATGGGTCTTCGAGCTGTAGTGGGTCACGGCACCAATGTTTGGCGACTCACGGATTCCCTTCATCAAACACAGGTGCCACAGAGAATCACAGCACCACTTGCCACGCCACTACAGGCCGAATCAGATATTTTGTCGCCAGCTGTTGAGTATTTTAGATATAGGAATTTTGTACTCTTTTTTGCCTTTAATATATATAAACCTTCGTACTCAATAAATAGGTTAGTTGCAAGCGCACAACCTATCGATCGTAGTATTTAGGTGTCGATCTGCAGGGAGATAGGGAAATACCAATTTTCAATAAAAAACTAAACAATAAAAGTAAAGAAGGGGGTTTTGTTCTAAAATCCTAAGTTTGGGTTCAATACCCGGAAGAGAGGAGTTTCAAACAATAAATGTAAATAAAAATAAAGGAAAGAAAGATTGGTTTGTTTTGAAGTTTAAGGAGATCTAGGGGCATTCGTTCTACAATTCCTTGCTAATTCTATTTATTCGGTTTGTTTGAATTCATGTTTGATTTGATGAGGTTTCTAACCTAAAAGTATTAAAAAGGGTCACTGTCGTGAATTAATAACGTGCCTAGATAGTTTTAGACTTCACGGTCGTTCTTCACCCTAGCTATCTAGACCCTTTAAGCTTGATGTTAGCCTTTGGAACAAATATTGATACAAATACTTTGGGTGGATGGATTAATGTTCCTCGAATTCTTGGGCTGTCACTAACCTATAGGGATATTTAAGTCACATGCTCCAAAGTATATATCAATATTTGTTCTAAGGTGTCCTGATTATGGGTTTGACTTCACGGTCGTTCTTCACCAAACCCTAACCCTAATTTCTATAGTTCTGGTTTGGATATCAAAGTACGGTCGCTTCTAATCCAAATCCTAAGGTATTTGTACTCATAATTTGGTACTCTCCTATCCCATCATAACTACTTTGGTTCTTTTGAATCCAAAGCGGGACTTGTCCAATTCAAGCACTAAACTATGTAATTAGCACAAATGATAAATCACAGAAATTAACAATCAAATCCGATAAAACAATCATAATAAAAACAAATATCCGAATAAGATAGAATTAAACAAGTTCATGCATTGACCTAAACCCTAGAAAGAGAACTACTCTATCTTGGAGAGATCCATAACAAAGTTTGGCAAAAATAATAAGAAATGAATAAAGAAATGATTACACCCTTTCTTAGATCAAAAACCTCGATCTTGCCGACTCCTTGCTCAAATCTTCTTCTTCTCCTTCCTTGAAAAGCCTTCAGAACTTTGAGAATTTCTGCAGATCTCTCTCTCTCTCAATTTGTGGAAAATGGATATGTAATAGTGGATCCTGAGAGAGATGAAATTCCTCCTCTTTTATAGCCAAAGATCTTGCCCAATTTAGAATCTAGAAGTGGAGTTAGTGGGTGCACTCCTCAGACTGGCATGTCTATTTTTGGCCTTCTAAAACGTGTTCCTGATGTGCCAAAATTAGAAAACCTCTTGAAAACATGAATTTCTGGCTGTCTGCGTGAAAGTTTTGATGCTTAGATAGCAAGGAATAAAACAAAAAATTTATTCGACTCAAAACAAACGATCTAGTTATTGTAAGTGTAAGAAACAATCTTAATTAGCCTAATGAAGAAGGAAATAACATAATACCTTGGATTTGATCTCCAAATCAAATCAAGAAGGGTTGTCTTTGCTTAGCAACTTCTTATTCCTTTTCTCTTTCAACAGTGGTTGTGCTTTAACCCTTCAAATGACGAGCCTCCTTAGGTATCCACCGAAAGATTAAAGAAATACTTGTATCTCTAAGGCTAGTAAGAGATTAACAAGTAGAACATTAATCCTAGTTTAACCCTCTTCTTAATTTCTGAAAACTTCTTAGAGGATTTCTAGATCTCAACACATGAGAGAAAAATGGGAGAGAGGAGAAAAGAGCAAATTTCGGCCAAGATATCTGTCACAGAAAATTCTGACCTTTCGGTACTAAAACTCTTATATCTTTTTCTAGGTAACTCCAAATAACTTGAAATCTTCACCGTTGGATTCTAGACTCCAAGGGCTACAGATTACATAGGTCATACATCCAGAATGGTTAGGTTTTACCCTTTCAAATTCCAGTTTAAAGTTACCTAAAAAATCTGTCTAGAAATTTCTTTTCTCTTTAATGAGATTGATTAGATTTAATGACATATTTAAATATCTCTTAAATCATGCCATCACTAATCGATTCTCTCCAGCATATATTTGGGCTTTGGGCTTAAAAATATTAATCATATTAATATTTAATTAAGTCCACAATCCCATACATTAAAAGGCCAACATATAAATTAATATTCTATGTTAATTTATATGCATCTCTCATGTGTCAAAAGTCATTTAAAATATGTCACACATACTTTAAATATTACTAGGATTATTTTACAACATCTCTATGTCATAAAAATTGTTCATATATTAATAACATATAATTTGTACAAATTAATTATAACTCCTTATAATTAACATAGCACATATTATATACATATCACATATGCTTTATTAATATATTTTCTTTTAATCTTTCATATGGTGTGACCCTATGGGATCTCATCATTATGGCAATGGAATTAAACATTTTAATTCCATAAATCAATGATACAACTAGCCATGGTATATTGATTACCCAAATGATGTGGATGAAAAAGCACAATGCAAAATCACGATCCCTGTAACATTAAAAATGTTGTTGTGTCAATTCCTTGCCTCATGATATCCAAATAATTGTAAGGTCGGAATGTGTCATTCTTACCAATTATTCTTTCTTGATTTCCTTAAGTTTAATTATGATATGATTATCATATAATCATATTGCATGCACATAATACAAACTTTATCAAGGGGCCCAGAGATATCATCGCTTATATTAACATATAAGGGACAATGGTTTCTTGATACATATCGTTCTTCTGCATAAGTTATATGCACTGCAGTAACTGCCTATATAACTCCTGGTTAAAGAGAGCGTTGGACAGTACCAACAATACACATCCCTTATGTAAGAAAAATAGATATCTCAACCAAAGAATTCTAGACACAATGAAATATCAATGACACAGAACACAATCCATATGATATTTCATTCTTAGGTCTGTCCAATGCCATACATCTCCATGTATGCACATGTGCAATTAGATCGATAACTCCTTATCGTATAACCTGTAAAACATTGATCAGAGTCAAAATAACGATGATTTACGTAGGGTTTTGGCTTAGGTTTTGCATATTTTCTCACACTTATGTTTACTTTGTTAGAGAAAAAGGCTACTGTCACTCTTCTTTATGTTTTATTGCAGAAAATAAGTTTTGAGACTATTTTACATCAAATGGAGCTAGAATCGGGTCAATCGGATCAGCGACGCTCATCGACTAAGTCTCTGTTATGGTCCGTATTGACTAATACGGACCAGGCCTAGCACAGACCAGAAGATAGCGCTGGAAGCATTAAACCCTAACCGTCAAGGTTCTAATACGGACCGTATCGACTGATACGGTCCGTATCTGAAGGCATCTCTTGGGGAATAACTGCCGACAACTATTTCCAGATCAGTTTCTTAGCCCCTACTCAACCTCTACACGTCCCTCCACTCCGATGAGATGCATGCAGAGCCATCGCATTCTGAAGAGTACGAGCCGCAACCACCGGAGCCGCCAGTATTCGAAACGCAGGCAGACCCTATTGAGGAGCAGAATGACACCGTAGGTGGAGACGAACGACAAACCGAACCTGAATATATTGCACCACCACCCTATAAGCCACCTCTGCCATTCCCTCCAAGGCCGGCCAAGCACAAAATGGAGCCGCAATTCGCGAGATTCATGGAGACTCTCAAGCAACTACAAGTCACAATCCCCTTCACTGAGGCAATAGCAAGCATACCCTCGTATGCTAAATTTCTGAAGGAGATTCTTTCAAACCGCAGTAGACTCCAAGAACTCTCAACAATTCCGCTCAATCAGGAATGTAGTGCGCTTGTGCAAAGCAAATTACCGACAAAGTTGAAAGATCCGGGAAGCTTTTCGATACCATGCACAATCGGCACAACAGATTTTAAGAAAGCTTTATGTGATCTGGGGGCAAGTGTAAGTTTGATGCCAAAGGCGGTATTTGATAAATTGAATTGTGGAGATCTATCACCAACTCGAATGGCATTACAACTGGCTGATCGGTCAATCCGATATCCTGAAGGAGTATTGCTAGATGTACCGATCAAAGTTGGAGACTTTTGGATACCTGGAGATTTTGTTGTAGTTGACATGGAAGAAGACGAACACATCCCAATCATCATTGGAAGGCCATTCCTCGCGGCATGTGGAGCAATGATTGATGTCAAGAATGGGAAAATTTCACTAAATGTCAGAAATGATAAGGTTACTTACGACATAAACAGAGCTTTGAAATACCCTTCTGACATCGACCGTGTCTTCAATTCGGGCATCACTGATGAATTTGAAGAGGAAGAATATCCATTTGATGAATTTGGAGAATTCATGGGTATAGAGGATCTGGATAGCCTTCTTGGAAGGGAAGATGACGAAGTACAACCTGAACAAGATATCACCATTGAACCTGACGAGGTTTATGATGAAACTTGCTCAAGTTGCACTACTGTCACAGAAAAAGGAGAAGAAATTCCCACTTCCAAAGTCCTACAACCCGTATTCCCCAATACGGTTAGTAGCGAAGAGAAGAAGAAAGAAAATACAACCTCTCCTCCACAACTCGAGCTTAAACCTCTTCCACCTAACCTACAATATGAATTTCTAGGGCCAAACCGAACCTATCCGGTAATTGTTGGCTCTCAGCTTGACAAGATCCAAATCAGCAAACTCGTTAATACACTCAGGAAACACAAGAAAGCCATTGGCTACACGATCGATGACATCAAAGACCTCAGTCCTACCGTTTGCATACACCAAATTCTGCTAGAGGAAGATCACAAACCTTCACGTGAACCGCAGAGAAGACTTAATCCGAATTTGAAGGAAGTGGTCAAGAAAGAAGTCCTAAAGCTGCTAGATGCAGACATCATTTACCCCATGATAGCAACTGGGTTAGTCCCGTCCAAGTCGTTTCGAAGAAGGGAGGCACCATAGTTGTGAAAGGAGATAACGATGAAATGCTCCAAACAAGAGTCGTTACATGGTGGCGAATGTGCATTGATTATCGGCGGCTAAATGTGGCGGCAAGAAAGGACCACTACCCCCTTCCTTTCATCGACCAACTGTTGGAGCGACTAGCAAAGCATTCATACTTCTGCTACCTTGATGGATATTTCGGCTTCTTTCAAATTCCAATTCATCCTCAAGATCAAGAAAAGACCACATTCACATGCCCCTATGGAACTTTCGCATACCGACGCATGCCCTTCGGGTTATACAACGCCCCAGCGACCTTCCAAAGAGCCATGGTGTCTATCTTTTCAGATTTTGTTGAAGAAATAATGGAAGTATTCATGGATGATTTTTCAGTTTATGGGGATACCTTCGACTTATGTTTGAAGAACTTGTCTAAAGTTCTGAAAAGATGTGAAGAAGTAAACCTCGTATTAAATTGGGAAAAATGTCATTTTATGGTATAGGAGGGAGTTGTGCTCGGTCACACCATTTCCTCTAAGGGATTGGAGGTTGACAAAGCAAAAGTTGAGGTAATTGAAAAGCTAACTCAACCAACATTGTTCGTGACATTCGCAGTTTTCTTGGTCATGCAGGTTTCTATCGAAGATTTATCAAGGACTTCTCAAAAATCGCGAAGCCACTCTCAAACTTGACTATGAAGGATGCCGAGTTCATCTTCGATGGGAAATGTATCGAAGCATTCAACACACTCAGGAATGCTCTGATTTTAGCTCCAATTCTCCAACCACCTGACTGGGACCATTCTTTTGAGATCATGTGCGATGCAAGTAATTACGCAGTAGGAGCAGTCCTAAGACAGCGGAAGGATAAGAAACCCTATGCAATCTATTACGCGAGCAAAGTTCTAAATGAAGCCCAATGCAATTACACAACAACTGAGAAAGAACTACTCGCAGTAATCTTTGCAATTAACAAATTTTGATCTTACCTTGTAGGTTCAAAAGTCATCATCTATACAGATCATGCAGCAATCAAGTACCTCATCAACAAGAAGGACGCAAAACCTAGACTCATCCGATGGGTACTTCTCCTACAAGAGTTCGATATCGAAATTAGGGATAAGAAGGGCACGGAGAATTCGGTAGCCGACCACCTGTCAAGATTGAGACAACCAAGCGATGATGATTAACCGATCGATGACTCTTTTGCTGACGAACATCTCTACTCTGTAGAGATAAGCAAACGGCCATGGTACGCAGATTTGGCCAACTACATTGCATGTGGAGCCATCCCTCCCGACATGACATTTCAGCAAAAGAAGAGATTCTTGGCAAATGCTAAACATTTCTACTGGGATGATCCTTACCTCTTCCGCCTCTGTGTAGACGGAATACATAGAAGATGTGTCACACACGAAGAACCGAAAGGCATCATCCATGACTGCCACTCCTCGCCATATGGTGGCCATGCATCATTCCAAAAGACAGCATTGAAAATTCTTCAAGCAGGTTTTTATTGGCCCGACATCTTCAGAGACGTTAAGGATTATGTCTCCCGCTGTGACGCATGTCAACGGACGGGAAACATATCTAAGCGTGATGAGATGCCACAAAATTCGATCCTAGAAATAGAAATTTTTGATGTCTGGGGAATTGATTTCATGGGACCATTCCTAAGCTCAGGTAACAACAAGTATATCCTCGTAGCAGTCGACTATGTCTCCAAATGGGTGGAAGCAATTCCAGCACCCTCAGCAGATGCAAATGTAGTCAAGCGGCTGTTCCAGAAGATCATATTTCCAAGGTTTGGCATCCCTTGAGTGGTGATAAGTGACGGAGGATCGCATTTCATCAACAATCAATTTAACAATCTTCTGAAGAAATATGGCGTCACACACAAGGTCGCAACTCCCTACCATCCACAAACTAGTGGGCAAGTAGAAATTTCAAACAGAGAAATCAAGAACATCTTGCAAAAGACGGTGTCCTGGTCAAGGAAAAATTAGGCACTCAAACTAGACGAAGCACTTTGGGCCTACAGAACCTCGTTCAAAACTCCAATCGGAATGACACCTTACAAGCTGATCTACGGAAAAGCTTGTCATCTGCCGGTGGAATTAGAACACAAGGCATATTGGGCAATCAAAACGTTCAATTATGACCTTAGGGATGCGGGCAAAAAGAGGCTACTAGATCTGAATGCACTAGATGAACTGAGACTACATGCATACGACAATGCAAAGATGTACAAAGAACGGGCGAAATTCTACCATGACAAAAAGATCAAAAAAAGGGAGTTCAAGGAAGGAGACACGGTACTTCTCTTCAATTCACGGCTCAAACTCTTCCCCGGAAAATTGAGATCCAGATGGACGGGACCATACAAGGTCACTTACGTGTACCCTTATGGAGCAGTTCAAATATGGAGCCAAGAAACCGGGCAATTCAAAGTGAATGGCCAGAGATTGAAGCAGTACATCGCGGGAACAAATGATGAGCATAAAGAGACATATTCCTTCGGGAATCAGCCAAACGATGGATGAAATCGAAAAGTCAAGCTAATGACTTTAAACAAGCGCTTCTTGGGAGGCAACCCAAGGCCCCTTTTACTTTCTTTTTCATATAAAATTCAAAAATCAAAAAAATATTTCATTCGATCCTAAACTATTATACTGATCACAGGATTACTAATCTTACCTACAGGAGAAGATGCTGGAAGAATTTGGTTGAAAAATTCGAAGCCCGTCATGAAGGTTTACTCTCTGTTACAGACTGTATCAGTCCAATATGGGGTAACACTCCAATACGGACCTACCTCGGACTTGGCACAGAAAAGGAAAAGTTCAACACAAAAACTGCACAATGGTTACGGACCGTATTCAATGAGCAGAAATAACCAACTCCCTAATTCTGACGCTCCAAGAAAGAAATTCGAAATTTAACCAAATTTAACTTCCCACTACTAGCACTTCCTGCACATTCATCACACCTTTTCACTGCCATATAAACCCTTCATCCACTTTCCTTTTTCCTGCACCATTTCATAGAATTTTCAGATCAAAATTCGCATCCTGTCCACAGAATTCCTCAAAGTCAGGCCCGTATCAACCCCGTACCAACCTGATACGGCCCGTAACAGAGACCAAAACCAGAGAAAAATGGCGCACAACAGCCCTCGTTCCTCCGATTCTCAATCCGACAATGAAAACATCTTCGCGACAGCCATGGGAATCAAGTTCCGCAACAAACAAGAATTCGACCGTGCTCAAACATTGCTTGACCGCACCGTCGCGAACAACAAAGCGATGTGCATTAACACCATGAAGGTCCTTGGATGCTATGATTATGTGCGAGTATCCCTTAATAATATCAAGTTATGAGATTTGGCGGACCGCCTACGAACCACAAGAGTCTATTTGCGACCCTCCATCGAATTTCTAGCAACACTACAATGGGATGGCGACATGATCAAATACCGTTTATTCAACTGCCCATTTGCCATAACTATGGAGGAATTTTGCAAGGCGCTGTCCATCCCCACAAATGGCGAAACCGAACTATGCACAAGAGAAAAACGCATGAATTATTGGGAGATGATCGCAATTGATGAGCGCAAACTATACCGAAAGGATTCACGCCTCATTTCATCGATAGAATTAAGGTATATTCATATTCTTTTGACTAATTCTATATTCCCAACAGGAGAAGACACAACGGAAGTGCGAGAGCGGGACATTTACATCATGCGCTGCATGAAGAGCCATAAGCATCAACCGCACATTGGACACCACATCTTGCACCACCTCACCTCGGTGGCCGCCGACACAAAGAATAACTACGTGGTTTCTGTGGGTTGTTATGCAACCCTCCTTGCACACCACCACAGCATAAAACTCGACGGCTGCACTGAAGTATTCGGCAACAACCGCCTTAACATTAACTACCTGGTGAACAACAACCACGTGCAAGCGGTATTCAATGCACACACAGGAGACATAATGTACACGTTGAAAATAGGCGAGGGAATGACTCTCCATATCGAAACGGATAAGGGGTCATTCCAGTTTGGATACGAATCTGAACATGGAGATGATGCACGAAGCGACGAGGAAGAACCAATAGAGGAGGAACCAATCGAGGAAGAACCAACCGAGGAGGAACCAATCGAAGAGCCCGTGGAGGAAACACATAGCGCATCACACCACTCATCCATCCACTATCATGACATGGCTTTCGTACGCCATCTCATTTCGCCGCGCGACAACACCAACGAAGCAAACTCCATGCCCGCACCAACCGGATGGGAACAAGAGACAACCATATCTCAACCTCGTGAACCCGGTCCAACCGCGCGTTACGCCAACAACACCCTCGAGAATTTGAAGAAACGCACCCGCTACTTGGAGGAGTACTTGGACAAGGTAAACAAAGCCCACGAGAATTTCTATGAATATTGTCTTTCCAAGGGAATACCATTCACACCACCGATTCCATTCACCCCACCACCACCCCTTCGCAACGAGTAATCTGTGAGATCTTTCTTATCCCTCTCTTAATTGTTTATTTTCTTGCATTGAGGACAATACAAAATTTAAGCATGGGGGTAGGGGTAAGAAATTAGTTTAGGAATTGCATTGTATCTAGGATCATGGCATGTAGGACCCTTATTTTTCATTTTTTCGCTAGCAGTTTTACTCAATCGGGACCACTTCTCAAGGCTTAACCAAGACAAGTTGGGAGGAACGATTGAGGTTTTTATCTAGCGTGCATATAGGCATTTGTATTGATAGGATCATATAATTTAGGTGTAATTTGCATGTAGATTTAATCAAATAGGAATTGTTTTAAATTGAATTAGGCTAAGATTTAGACAATTGATCATGAATACCAAAAATTAGGAATTTTTAAATAATTAGTGATCTCAAAGTGAACAATTAATTGCTAACCATGAGAGTTGATCAAAAATCGCAAACCCTAGAATTTTTAATGTTGAGTAATTTATTTTTGCAAAATATTTTAAACTTGATAGTGTTTTAGAATACCCATTTATTATAGATAGACCCCTAGCGAAACTATACAATCATGGTGCTTGTGACACAAAAATATTTTATTTTTCAAAAAAACGAAATATACAAAAAAAAAAAAATCAGAAATGAGAAAAATAAAAAAATCAGAAAAAAAAATAGAATAAAAGATGGAGGATAAAAAGAGTACGGGTGCCTACACAAGACTGGTTACCAATAGGCTCGAGAAAACCTCCCAAATTTTAAATTTTGTACATATTTAATTTTTCAAAAATAGTCACAAGTACCAACACACTTAGTTGTCATACTTTGCTCCAATCAATTGGGAAGGAAAATCAAAATTTATATCATTAGAATTCCTATTGATTGGAAGGGATCCATTTATAATCAAAGGAGAAATTAATACTCTCAAATTTAAGGATATTTGTAAAATGGATTGTTCGATAATAATTTTTCTAGGGTAAGCATAATGAGGTCAATCATGGGGTGAATAAATTGTTCAAGGGAGAGGTCATGAATATTTTAAAATTCTAAATTTTTATTGTCATGCCAATTGTACCAAACCTAAGCCCTAATTTAATTTTTAACAAATCCTTGAGATTGTATGGTTTAACCTAGACCGGATCTTTGACCAGCTTGGATGCCATTGCTTGAGGACAAGCAACAATTCAAGTTGGGAGGCGTGATCAGAGTCAAAATAACGATGATTTACGTAGGGTTTTGGCTTAGGTTTTGCATATTTTCTCACACTTATGTTTACTTTATTAGAGAAAAAGGCTACTGTCACCCTTCTTTATGTTTTATTGCAGAAAACAAGTTTTGAGACTATTTTACATCAAATGGAGCTAGAATTGGGTCAATCGGATCAGCGACGCTCATCGACTAAGTCTCTGTTACGGTCCGTATTGACTAATAATGACCATGCCTAGCACAGACCAGAAGATAGCGCTGGAAGCATTAAATCCTAACCGTCATGGTACTAATACGGACCGTATCGGCTGACACGGTCCGTATTCGAAGGCATCTCCTAGGGAATAACTGCCGACAGCTGTTTCTAGATCAGTTTCTTATCCCCTACTCAACCTCTACACGTCCCTCCACTCCTATATAAGGCCCCTGGGCAGAAGAATAACTGATCTTTGTAATTAAGGTTAGATTTGATTAAAGAGAGAAGAGAGGAATGCTTGTAACAATGCCGTTCCGCGGCTAAGTTCCTTTTCTTAGGGCTAGGCAGTAAACCTTGTTACTCTTGATGTTTTGATATATGTATTGATTATGGTTTCTTGTTGTTGTAGCAAAATGATTTTGTGATTTACTATCTCTTCATCTAACTTCAATAATCTAGTTTGAATCCGTTAGAGTAGTAACAGTACTTTAATGGTAAGAGAAACTATTTGTATGAATTAGCCTCGTTGAGATCTATTAGGTTTATGTGAAGAAAACCTTAGCGGGGAAACCATAAACCAGACCAACAAAACGCGTACCAAATTCTATCACATGCGTAAAGAAATTCGCAGTGATCTATGTAGTAATTTGGGGTATTTGAGAGATCAGACATTTGCGTAAGGTAAATCGCAGTGTCCTATGTAGAATCTCGGTGAAAGATCTGTCATTCTTGCGTAACATAAATCGCAATGACCTATGTGGTGTCTTTCATTAAACAACAACAGGAAATCAGACGCAACAGGAATATATTATCAAGACGGATTGAGTGGCAATGGTGTGCCGAAACCCTAGGAATTCTCATCTCTATCTTTATTTTAATTACTTTTAATTGCTTCCTAATTTACATTGATCACAACAACATCTCTCAATTTACAGATTTCATTTAGCCTTTCGAAAGATTGTGATTCGATCGCTCAAAGCATTGAACCAATATTCCCTGTGGATCGACCTCGCATATACTACTCGATAGGATTGTGCGCTTGCAGTCCGAACCGATAGCATTTACGAGTTTATAAATTAAAAAAAAAAACATTGCTCTCTTTTGAGTGATCAAACATGGCCATCATCTAATCACTACATTTATCTTATATGGTCAACCAGTGTACCTTGCTGATTGCCAAGATAATGGACATTTAAGAGTAAATAAATGTATTCATTGTGAAATTCTACAATTTAAGTCATCAACTCAAATGATCCACTAATATGAATACTCAAGGTACAAAATGATAAAATCATTCACTAATAAACTAAACATATCATACATATGATATGGGTCTAGGACACCAATACTAACACTGCGGGTCCAGTGCGTCCGGACTGGTGGTGAGTGCGGGTGGTCTGAGTCGCACTGGCTCCAACTTTCCTTTGGTTCCAAGTTTCCTTTTCTGGATTTTCTGCGTTTTTCTCTGAGTGAGTCCGCACTGGCCTTGGAATTTTCTGTTTTCCAGAAGAATCTGAAAGTTGCAAAAATCGGCTAAGTAGTGAGTGCGGATGACCCCACTCGTACTGGAGGTGACTGCGGACGTATTACGCTCGGACTTTTTGTTTGTGAAGTTCTGCGATGCTGGAAATTTGACTAAGTACTGAGTGAGTCCGCACTGGCTGTGAGTGCGTCCGTACTGGGAGACTTTTTCTTCATTTTGCATTGTTTCCTGCATTGTAAAGCCAAGCGAACGCAGTAACTTGATCTAGGTGTATTATATTCATTTTATAATCAAAATACAAGATATTTGGTGTTATTTTATGATAAAAACTAGATCGACGGTGTATATAATTTACACATATCACCAACTGCCTCACATCCTGTGTACGGCGAAAGTGAAAAAGATAAAGAGGTGGCTACTGTCGGGGAGAGCTCATTGGGCCCTAGCCAACTGGGCCTCACTCAACTCAACCAGGCCCAGTCGAAGAACAAAAGGAAAGTGGGTCCATCACTGCCCCAACCCTCCGATCCAGCAGCAATAGCAAAAAAACAATCCAGCAAGTGGGCCGAACCCAGGGTGACGCTGAAAAAATAGCTCAAGTGGTACTGGACCCAGTGGGCTATTATCACATGCATGTTGAGCAGGTATTTGGCCAACAAATTGCACAAAAATGTGGGGTTTCACCAACAGATATCTTTCGGATGGTAGCAAAAGATAACACCGAGAGACAAGCAGCCATCCACACTGAAGCTAATTCACCAACAGAGGCCGAAATAGCTGAATTGAACAGCCAGTTTGAACCGGATACGGAGGACGAGCTAGGCTCGGAAGAAGAGTAAAAACACGTACTCGTGTCTTGTTGTATGTGATCGGGCTAATTTCTATTTTTTAAATGAACTCAAAAAAAATTTCTGTTTTGTCGTGGAACTGTAGGGGATTAGGGGATTTAGATAAGTGCGGGGTTGTCAGTGATGCCATTAGAAAGTCACGGTGTGATGTTGTACTATTGCAAGAAACAAAACTTAATGAAGTGATTTTAAAGTATGTGTTGCGCTTCCTGCCTTCTTTTTTTGACCCGAGTTGTGCATATAATCAGGCATTTCACTCAAAGGGAGGACTCATCATTGCTTGGAAAAGATCCTTCCAACTGTTGGCCAGCTACTCTACATCTCACACACTTACTGTGCTACTCAAACACATACAATCTGGAAATGAGCTGCTCATAACAAATGTATACGGACCGAGTGTAGAAAATGAAAAACCAAGGTTTATCGACGAGTTATCCTTTGTGGCCACCACAGTCCGACACCCATGGATTCTATCAGGCGACTTCAACTTGGTCCAATGGATGGTAGACTGCTCGGGGGAATTACGAGGCTTCGAGGTAATAGACCTATTTAATGATTTCGTGCGAGATACCGGGCTAATCGATGTGCCACTCCAAAACTACCTCTTCACATGGACTAACAAGCAGCCGGGCCCATCCTTCTCTAAAATTGACTGTGTGTTTATGTCGCAGGAATGGCAGCTCCGTTATCCGGTGATCACACTTACTGCCCAGGAGATGGTTGTGTCCGACCATGTCCCTTTACTATTTGCATGCAAGAACAATGCTACACACCCCAAGCAATTCAAACTCGAAACCTTTTGGTTTAAGTACGACATGCCGTGCGAGATGATTCACCAGATTTGGGAGGCTCGGCCAACAGTGGCAGCAGCACAACTACTTCTCAAAATTTTTTTCCAAAAAACAAAACTTTTGCACAAAGCACTAACCTTGTGGCACCAATAGGAATTTAGTAACATGGATACACAACTCACCTTTGCCAAACAAGCTATTCTATTTTTTGATAGGATTGAAGAACGAAGATTGCTCGCGCCACATGAATTTAAATTACGATGCAAAATCAAGGAACGGGCCTTTGAGATGGCCCGAAATCTAGAAGAAAGGTGGCGCCAAAGGGCAAGGTGCAAATGGCTAAGTCAAGGGGACCGCAACACACGGTCACGGACCCAACACTCATAAAAAAAATATTTTTTGCGCATATGCAAGGAACACTTGGGAAGTCAAGGTCGGTTCTCCTTTTCTTCGACCTCCAGCACCTACAGGAATCGGTCACTAACATTAAGATAGACGATGCCGTTCGGGGCCTTGCTAAGAACAAGGCATCCGGGCCTGATGGAATCCCATCCGAATTCTTTCACACTTACTGGCCACAAATCAAAGAGGAGGTCTCACCCATTATACACGGCTTCTTCGACTTGCGGCTTAGCTTGATGGGGACCAACCTCGCGAACATCGTTATGATACCGAAAATCGACACCCCTACTAATGTTGGTCAATTTCGACCGATTAGTGTCATTAACTTGATCCCGAAACTAATTTCCAAAATCATGGCCAACCGACTAAGAATGGATATGGCGAAACTCATCTCTACTTACCAAACCGCGTTCATAAAAGGTCGACAAATCACCGACAACTTTGTTGCCACGCGAGAGTTGCTACACCACATAGTGAACTCTAAGAACAAAGCGGTGTTTATCAAGCTTGACTTTGCCAAGGCATTTGACACAGTCGAGTGGGATTTCCTATTCCGAGTCTTGGAGGCCCGAGGATTTCCTGGCTAAATGGATAACATGGGTAAAAGCTTTGCTTGAAACATCCCAATCTAGGGTGCTCATTAATGGCGACGCCACTGATTACTTTCACCATATGTGCGGTCTTCGGCAGGGGGATCCCCTATCCCCTTTACTATTCGACATTGCGGTAGACACTTTATAGCAAATGGTCGCATCGCTAAACTAGATTCTTCTAACCGGTCTGACACAAAAAGTGAAAGAAATGGTGGTTGCAATGCAATATGCGGATGATACGGCTCTCATTAAGCTCTTAAAATCATCATTAAGCTCTTTGCCGTGATCTCGGGACTCAAGGTAAACTTCAACAAAAGCAACTTCGTGCCGATAAATCTCTCACATCATGACATAATATGGATACAAAAAAATTCTAAGTTACGCTCAGACGGAATTCCCGGTAACGTATCTCGGGATGCCTCTGACAATCCGAAAGCCAACAAAAGAAATGTACTTGCCTCTGGTCGAGAAGGTTGAAAGGAAACTAGACGGTTGGAAGGGAAAAATCCTCTCTAGAGGGGGTCGCCTAGAACTGGTTCGATCGGTACTCTCGGCAATCCCTATATACCACATGACATGCTTCCGATTGCCTCAGTGGGTGATAGCGCGAATCGATAAAATCAGGCACGGTTTTTTATGGGGAAAAGGGGATGCGTCAATGGGTGGCATACCCTTAACAAATTGGAAGGCGGTTTGCTTGCCGCGCAATTATGGTGGCCTTGGGGTCTCCAGCTTGAACATTGCGAACATCTCTCTACTTCTTCGATGGTGGTGGAAGGCATACCATGATCCTAGCGGCCTTTGGACAACAACAATCAACAGCATATGCTTGAAAAGATCGGCCATGTCGGGTCCCAAATTTTGGCTTGCGGCGGGCTCTTTTTTTTGGAATCAACTCCAGCGAATGCGCCCCCTGTTCAACTGGTGCACCTCCTGGGATTTGGGAAATGGCAAAATGGTATCCTACTGGTTCGATTCGTGGCATGAGGCCCCAAGAGCCACAACTCGGGTTATGCCCTCCCAAAAACCAAACATCTCCCTATTTGACGCGTGGCAGAACATTGCAGCTATCAACCCCCATAAACACTTACTCATAGGCCCGGACTTTACAACGGATATCGAAGACACTCTTCGCTGGAGATGGCATGCGCATGGGCTTTACTCGACCAAGTCGGTTTACAAAACAATGATGCAGGGGGGTCTAATTAAGTGGCATTTCAGGGCACTGTGGCAGCTCAAAATTCCACCAACAGTTAAGATTTTCATCCACATGGTTTTGCATGGCAAAATATTGACACGGGATGTGCTAACGAGAAGGGGTATGGCTGTGCCGAAACACTGTGAACTATGCCGTAACTGCCCTTCTGAATCAATTTTTCATTTGCTATACCTCTGCCCATATGCGGTTCATGTTTGGTTTGAAGTTTCACAAATCCTAAACCTCCGTATAATGGCACCGGCCCTCACGGTACAACAGACTTGGGATGCTTCTTGGGGTTTGGCAAGCACACAACAAGGAATCACCAAGGGTACATGGATGGTACCGTTCAGTTGCGTCTCATGGGCAATCTGGAAGCAACGAAACGAAGTGGTGTTTGGAGACCGGAGGCTACCGGCCAACTTGCTCGCTGGAAGATGCGCACAGGAGGCGAGATTATGGCTTAAATTCTGTTAGGTTAGGCTCGGTTGTAATAAGATGCTTTGAATGAGTGTATGTTCTTTTTAATATGCACTATAGTGCCGTGTAGGGCACTGTAGACGTCGCAGGGGGTGCAATAGTGCACCGCAAACTCTATGTATCATCCTTCATTAATATAACCACTTGTCAGCCACTGACAAGGTTTCAAAAAAAAAAACTACCCTCTTCTCTTTCATATGGCAACACTACTAGAGTGTTGTAAACACCAACATTTGGAGCGTTGAATTGGCGTTACAACTACCCTCTCTCTTGCCATCTGTAAACACTACTAGAGTGTTTCAAAAAACTTCAATTGAAGTGTTGAATTGGCGTTGTAAATACCCTCTTCTCATGCATTCATGGGGACACTTCTTGTGTGCTGCATAAATCTTCAATTGGGGTGTTGTATTAGAGTTACAACTACCATCTTCTCTTGCCATAAGGAGACACTACTAGTGTGCTGCAAATATATTCAATTTGAGTGTTGTATTGGGGTTGCAACTACCCTTTTCTCTTTCCATCTACATACATTGTTAGAGTGCAGCAAAGTTGTTCAATTTGAGAGTTTTATTAGGGTTGCAACTACTCTCTTCTTTTGCATTTGGAGACACTACTTGAGTCATACAAAGACCTTCAATTGGATTGTTGTAATAGATTTGCAACTACCCTCTTCTCTTTCCATCTGACGACACTATTAGTGTGCTGCTAAGACATTCAATTGGAGTGTGACATTAAGGTTGCAATTACCCTCTTCTCTCTTCATACGACAACACTACTAGTGTGCCGCAAAAACATTCAATTTGAGTGATGTATTGGGGTTGCAACTGCCCTCTTCTCTTGCCATCTACATACATTGTTAGAGTGCAGCAAAGTTCTTCAATTTGATAATTTTATTAGGGTTGCAACTACCCTCTTCTTTTGCCATTTGGAGACACTACTTGAGTCATACAAAGACCTTCAATTGGAATGTTGTAACAGGTTTGCAACTACCATCTTCTCTTTCCATCAGACGACACTATTAGAGTGCTGCTAGGACATTCAATTGGGGTGTGGTATCAGGGTTGCAACTACCCTCTTCTCTCTTCGTATGGAAACACTACTAGAGTGTTGTAAACTCCTACAATTGGTGTGTTGTATTAGGGTTGCAACTATCCTCTTCTCTTGCCATCTGCAGACACTACTAGAGTGTTTCAAAAACCTTCAATTGAAGTGTTGTATTGGAGTTGTAACTATCCTCTTCTCTTGGCATCTTGGAGACACTCCTAGTGTGCTGCAAATACCATCAATTGAAGTGCAATATTAGGGTTCCAACTACCCTCTTCTATTGCCCTCTGGAGACAACACTAGAATATTTCAAAGACCTTCAATTGGAGTGTTGTATTGGGATTGCAACCACACTTTTTTTCTTGCCATCTGGAGACACTACTAGAGTGCTGCAATGACATTCAATTGAAGTGATGTATTGGGGTTCTAACTACCCTCTTCAAAGACTAGAGACACTACCAGTGTGCTGTAAAGACGTTTAATTGGGGTGTTGTATTAGAGTTGTAACTACCCTTATCAATTGACACCTGCAGATACTACTAGAGTGCTGCAATGACATTCAATTGAAGTGTTGTATTGGGGTTGCAACCCTTTTTTCTTGCCATGTGCAGACATTACTAGAGTGCTGCCATGTGCTTTTATTGGAGAGTTTTATTTGGGTTGCAACTACCCTCTTCTCTTGCCATAAGGAGACACTATTAGTGTGCTGCAAAATCATTCAATTTGAGTGTTGTATTGGGGTTGCAACTACCCTCTTCTCTTGCCATCTGCAGACATTGTTAGAGTGCAGCAAAGTTCTTCAATTGGAGAGTCTTATTAGGGTTGCAACTACCATCTTCTCTCGCCATTTGGAGACACTACTTGAGTGCTACAAAGACCTTCAATTGGAATGTTGTAATAGGTTTGCAGCTACCCTCATCTCTTTCCATCTGACGACACTATTAGAGTGCTGCTAGGACATTCAATTGGAGTTTGGTATTAGGATTGCAACTACCCTCTTCTCTTTTATATGGCAACACTACTAGAGTGTTGTAAACACCTACAATTGGAGTGTTGAATTGGCGTTGCAACTACCCTCTTCTCTTGCCATCTGTAGACATTACTAGGGTGTTTCAAAAAACTTCAATTGAAGTGTTGTATTGGGTTGTAACTACCCTCTTCTCCTGCATTCATGGGGACACTTCTTGTGTGCTGCATAAACCTTCAATTGGGGTGTTGTATTAGAGTTACAACTACCATCTTCTCTGGCCATAAGGAGACACTAATAGTGTGCTGCAAAAACATCCAAATTTGAGTGTTGTATTGGGGTTGCAACTACCCTCTTCTCTTGCCATCCGCATACATTGTTAGAGTGCAGCAAAGTTCTTCAATTTGAGAGTTTTATTAGGGTTGCAACTACTCTCTTCTTTTGCATTTGGAGAAACTACTTGAGTCATACAAAGACCTTCAATTGGAATGTTGTAATAGATTTGCAACTACCCTCTTCTCTTTCCATCTAACGACACTATTAGTGTGCTGCTAGGACATTCAATTGGAATGTGGCATTAGGGTTGCAACTACCCTCTTCTCTCTTCAGACGACAACACTACTAGAGTGTTGTAAACACCTACAATTGGAGTGTTGTGTTGGGGTTGCAACTACCCTCTTCTCTTGCCATCTTCAGACACTACTAGAGTGTTTAAAAAAATTTCAATAGAAGTGTTGTATTGGGGTCGTAACTACCATCTTCTCTAGCCATCTTGGAGACATTACTAGTGTGCCGCATTGACCTTCAATTGGAATGTTGTATTAGGGTTGTAACTACCATCTTCAATTGCCATCTTGAGACACTACTAGAGTGCTGCAATGACATTCAATTGAAGTGTTGTATTGGGGTTGCAACCCTTTTTTCTTGCCATGTGCAGATTACTAGAGTGCTGTCATGTCCTTCAATTCGAGAGTTTTATTAGGGTTGGAACTACTGATCACTCAAAAGAGAGCAATGTTTCTTTTAATATTTATAAACTCGTAAATGCTATCGGTTCGGACTGCAAGCGCACAATCCTTATCGAGTAGTATATGCGAGGTCGATCCACAGGGAATATTGGTTCAATGCTTTGAGCGATCGAATCACAACCTTTCGAAAGGCTAGACGAAATCTGAAATTTGAGAGATGTTTGTTGATCAATGTAAATTAGGAAACAATTAAAAGTAATTAAAGTAAAGATAGAGATGAGAATTCCTAGGGTTTTGGCACACCATTGTCACTCAATCCGCCTTGACAATATATTCCTGTTGCGTCTGATTTCCTGTTGTTGTTTTATGAAAGATAACTACAAAGGTCACTGCGATTTATGTTACGCCAGAATGACAGATCTTTCATCGAGACTCTACTCAGGACAATGCGATTTACCTTACGCAACTATCGGGTCTCTTATCTCCCAAATTACTACACAGATCACTGCGATTTACCTTACGCAAATGATGGAATTTGGTCATGCGTTTTGTTGTTCTGGTTTATGGTTTCCCCGCGAAGGTTTTCTTCACATAAACCTAATAGATCTCAACGAGGCTAACTCATCCAAATAGTTTAAAGAGTTATTAAAGCACTGTCACTACCCTAATGAACTCAAACTAGATCATTGAAATTAGATGAAGAGATAATAAATCACAAAAGCATATTCGATACAACAACAAGAAACCATAATCAACAGAAATATATATATCAAAACATCAAGAGTAACAAGGTTTACTGCCTAGCCCTAAGAAAAGGAACTTAGCCGCGGAACGGCATGGTTACAATCACTCCTCTCTTCTCTCTTTAATCAAATCTAACCCTAAGTACAAAGATGCCAATTCTATCTGCCCAGGGGCCTTATATAGGAGTGTAGGGACGTGTAGAGGTTGATTGGAGGCTAAGAAATCAATCTGGAAACAGCTGTCGGCAGTTATTTCCCAAGAGACGCCTTCGGATACGGACCGTATCAGGTAATACGGTCCGTAATGAGACCTTGGCGGTTATGGTTGTAACTTCCTGCGCCATCTTCTGAGTCTGTGCTATGTCTGGTCCGTATTAACCAATACGGACCGTAACCAAGACTTGGTTGAAGGCATCGCTGATCCGATTGACCTGATTCTAGCTCCTTTTGATATGAAATAGTCCCAAAACCTGTTTTCTGCAATAAAACATAAAGAAGGGTGACAGTAGCCTTTTTCTCTAAATAATTAAACATAAGTGTGAGAAAATATGCAAAACCTAAGCCAAAACCCTACGTAAATCATCATCATTTTGACTCTGATCACGCCTCCCAACTTGAATTGTTGCTTGTCCTCAAGCAACGACATCCCAGCTAGTCAAAGATCCGGTCTAGGTTAAACCATACAATCTCAAGGACTTGTTTAAAATTTAATTGGAACTTAGGTTTGGTACAATTGGCATGACAATAAAAATTTAGAACTCTAAAATATTAATGATCTCTCCCTTGAACAATTTATTCACCCCATGATTGACCTCATTATGCTAACCCTAGAATAATTATTATCAAACAATCTATTTCACAAATATCCTTAAAATTGAGAGTATTAATTTCCCCTTTGATTATACATGGATCCCTTCCAATCAATAGGAATTCTAATGATATAAATTTTGATTTTCCTTCCCAATTGATTGGAGCAAAGTATGACAACTAAGTGTGTTGGTACTTGTGACTATTTTTCGAAAATTAAATATGTACAAAAATTAAAATTTGGGAGGTTTTCTCGAGCCTATTGGTAACCAGTCTTGCGTAGGCACCCGTACTCTTTTTATCCTCCATCTTTTATTCTATTTTTTTCTTTTTCTATATTTTTCTATTTTTTTTGGATTTTTCTCTTTTTCGATTTTTTTGTATTTTTCTATTTTTGTGAAAAATAAAATAACATATTTTTGTGTCACAAGCACCATGATTACACACAATTTCAAGTATTCATTCATACAAGAAATTATTGCATAGTTTCGCTAGGGGTCTATCTATAATAAATGGGTATTCTAAAACACTATCAAATTTAAAAGACTTTGCAAAAATAAATTATTCAAAATAAAATTCTAGGTTTTGCAATTTTTGATCAACTCTCATGGTTAGCAATTAATTGTTCACTTTGAAATCACTAATAATTAAAATTCTGAATTTTTGGTATCATGGCCAATTGTCTAAACCTTAGTCTAATTAAAATTTTAAAACAATTCCTATTTGATTATCCTACATGCAAATTATATGATCCTATCAATGCAAATGCCTATATGCACGCTAGATAAAAACCTCAACCGTTCCTCCCAACTTATCTTGGTTAATCCTTGAAAAAGTGGTCCCGATTGAGTAAAACTGCTAGCGAAAAAGAAAAAAATAAGGGTCCTACATGCCATGATCCTAGATACAATGCAATTCCTAAACTAATTTCTTATCCCCTACCCCCATGCTTAAATTTTGTATTGTCCTCAATGCAAGAAAATAAACAAGAAAGAGAGGGATAAGAAAGATCTCACAGATTACTCATTGTCGCGGGGTGGTGGTGGGTTGAATGGAATCGGTGGTGTGAATGGTATTCCCTTGGAAAGGCAATATTCATAGAAATTCTCGTGTGCTTTGTTTACCTTGTCCAAGTATTCTTCCAAGTAGCGTGTGCGCTTCTTTAAATTCTCGAGGGTGTTGTTGGCGTAACGTGCGGTAGGGCCTGGCTCGCGAGGTCGTGATATTGTCGGTTCTTGCTCCCAACCGGTGGGCGCGGGTATGGAGTTGGATGCATTTGTAGTGTCGCGTGGTGGAATGAGATGTCGTACAAATGCCATATCATGGTGTTGGATGGTTGAGTGGTGTGGTGTGCTTTGTGATTCCTCCATATGTTCTTCGGTTGGTTCCTCCTCCGTAGGCTCCTCCTCCGTTGGCTCCTCTTCTTCTGGTTCCTCCTCTTCTTGTGCTTCATCTTCATGTTCGGATTCGTATCCGAACTGAAATGACCCCCTATCCGTACCAATGTGGATGGTCATATTTTCACCAATTTTGAGAGTGTACCTAATGTCGCCGGTGTGTGCGTTGAAGACCGCTTGTACATGGTTATTATTCACCAAATAGTTCATATTGAGGCGGTTGTTGCCGAATACTTCCACAAAGCCGTCAAAACTTATGTTGTGGTGGTGTGCAAGGAGGGTTGCGAAGCAACCCACGGAAACCACATGGTTGTTTTTCGTGTCGGCGGCCACGGAAGTAAGGTGGTGCATGATGTGGTGGCCGAGATGTGGTTGATGCTTATGGCTCTTCATGCAACGCATGATGAAGATATCTCGCTCTTGCACCTCCGTTGTGTCTTCTCCTGTTGGGAAGATAGAGTTAGTCAAGATAATATGAATATACCGCAATTCTATTGAAGAAATAAAGCGTGAGTCTTTGCGGTATATTTTGCGCTCATCGATTGCGACCATCTCCCAATACTTCGTGCGCTTCTCCCTCGTGCACAGTTCGATTTCGCCATTTGTTGGGATGGACAGCGCCTTGCAAAAGTCCTCCATGGTTATTGTAAATGGGCGGTTGAGTAAACGGTATGTGATCATGTCGCCTTCCCATTGTAGTGTTGATAAGAATTCTATGGAGGGTCTTAGATATACTCTTGTAGTCCGTAGGCGGTCCGCCAAGTCCCATAAATTGATATTATTGAGGGACACGCGCACGTAATCATAACACCCGAGGACTTTCATGGTGTTTATGCACATCGCCTTGTTGTTCGCGACGGTTCGGTCGAGCAATGTTTGAGCGCGATCGAATTCTTGCTTGCTGTAGAACTTGATTCCCATGGCTGTTGCGAAGATGTGTTCATTGTCGGATTGAGGATCGGAGGAACGGGGGCTGTTGTGCGCCATTTTTCTCTGGTTTCGGTCTCTGTTACGGGCCGTATTAAGCTGATACGGTGCTAATACGGGCTTGACTTGGAGAATTTCTGTGGACAGGTTTCGAATTTTGATCTGAAAATCTACAAAATGGTGCAGGGAAAAAGGGAGGTGATTGAAGGGTTTAAATGGCAGTGAAAAGATGTGATGAATGTGTAGAAAGTGCTGGTAGTGGGAGGTTAGATTTAGTTAAAATTCGAGTTTTTGTTTCTTGAAACATCAGAAATAGAGTTGGTTAAAACTGCTCATTGATTACGGTCCGTATCAACTGATACGGTCCGTAATCGTTTGCGGTTTTTGTGTTGAACCTTTCTTTTTCTGCGCCAAGTCCCAGATAAGCCCGTATTGGAGAACTACTCCGTATTGGACTGATACAGTCCGTAACAGAGAATAATTTTTCGTGACGGGCTTCGAATTTTGTCAATTAAATTCTTCCAGCATTTCCTCCTGTAGGTAAGAATAGTAACCTTGTGATTAGTACAATAGTTTAGGATCAAATGAAATATTGTTTTTGATTTTTGAATTTTTATATGAAAAAGAAAACAAAAGTGGCCTTGGGTTGCCTCCCAAGAAGCGCTTGTTTAAAGTCATTAGCTTGACTTTGTGTCGCATCAGTTTCTTCCAGATACCCTCCCGTCAATGCAAGCGGGTTGCTTGTCGGGTGGTTCGTTTTCAGCGTCTTCTGTGGTTTTATCATCACTGTCCTTCTCGAAGAAGTCGATTGGTGTTTGAGGTCCGGGGTCGAATGCTAGGCTCACACCGAGTACTGCTTCAACCTCGTCCAGTCTTTGAGAAATTGCATCCAGTTCTTCGCGTAGGTTTCTGATTAGTGCAAGGGCTAAGAGAGAATAATTCCTATGGGTTGCAATATTAGGACTTTTGTTCAGATCATCGGTTTGTGTTGTCACGGAGGTAGGATGGACTTGACTGTTATCTTGTACAATAAACAGTCTTTCCACTTCTTCTTCGTGCGCTGTTTCTTCGATGTCTCCAAATTCATCCATTCGCAAATCATCATTGCCATCTTCATCCATTGTTTCCAAATTGTAGACAAGATTTATGTCAGGAGGGACTTTAACCTCATTCATGCTGAAGATCATTTTGTTCTCGCCAACATTGAGTGAGATTTTTCCGTTCTTAACATCGATCATTGCCCCACATGTGGCGAGGAATGGCCTTCCAAGGATGATTGGAATATGCTCATCTTCTTCCATATCGATTACCACAAAATCTGCTGGTATCCAAAATTTACCGACTTTGATTGGAATATCACGCAACATTCCCTCAGGGTATCGAATTGATCGGTCAGCCAGTTGCAATGAGATCCGTGTTGGTGATAGGTCCCCACATTCCAGTCTATCAAATACTACCTTAGGCATTAGACTCACGCTTGCTCTCAGATCACATAAGGCTCTCTTAAAATCGGTTGTGCCAATGGTGCATGGTATTGAGAAACTTCCCGGATCTTTCAATTTCATCGGTAATTTGCTTTGCACGAGCGCACTGCATTCCAGATTGAGTGGAACTGTTGAGAGTTCTTGGAGTCTACTTCGATTTTAAAGAATCTTCTTCAGAAATTTAGCATATGAAGGTATGTTTGCAATTGCTTCAGTGAAGGGGATTGTGATTTGTGGTTGCTTGAGTGTCTCCTTGAATCTCGCGAGTTGCTGCTCCATCCTGTGCTTGGCAGGCCTTGGAGGGAATGGCAGAGGTGGCTTGTAGGGTGGTGGTGAAATGTATTCAGGTTCGGTTTGTCGCTCGTCTCCACCTACGGTGTCATTCTGCTCCTGAGTAAGGTCTGTCTGCAGTTCGAATACGGGCTGCTCCAGTGGTTGCGGCTCGTACTCTTCTGAATGCAATGGTTCTGCATGCATCTCATCGGAAGTTTGATCGGGCATGGGAGGTCCCTGATAAGCTGTACCGCTCCTTAGTGTAATGCTCTTGCAAGTCTCTCTCGGGTTTTCTTCCGGTTGGCCCGGAAATTTGCCTTTTCCACGTGCGATACTTGAGAGTTCTCTTGCTATCTTAGAGACATTGTCTTCTAAGTCTTTGTTGCGGTTTGTTAAGGATTCAATCTTTTGTGCGATTTCGGCGTTAGCCTTCTCTTGCTTCTCTAGGAATCTCTCCATTAATGATGTGATGTCTGGTTGCTGCGGTTGATTGTATTGCCTTGGTTGGTAGTTCGGTTGAGGATTGTTGTATCTTGACTGAAAATTGGATTGTGGTTGGTAGTTCTGTTGGGGTGCAGCAGGCCTTTGGTTGTTTGCGTATGAGAGATTTGGATGGTTTCGGTTGTTCGGATGGTATGTGTTGTAGGCGGGCTGAGGTCGAAAGCTGTTATCGATTGCGTTTGCTTGCTCCATTTCTTCCTCAGGTTCCGTCACACTCATACACTCGGTCATCTCATGTGCTCCTCCGCAATAGCCACATGCTGTTGCGGCATTGACTGCTGCTACCGTTCGCTGCTTGGTCTGCTTGTTGAGTGCCATTTGCAGAGCATCAATCTTTGCGCTCAGCATGGAGATGTCATCTACTCGGTGCATGCCAGGTGTTGGCGCTGGCTTCTTTCGCTCAGGGATCCAGTAGTGTTGGTTGATTGCAATCTCTTCAATTAGGTTGTAAGCCTCGTCAGGTTCCTTGTTCATGATTGCTCCTCCTGCAGAAGCATCAATAGACAACCTATCGGTAGGGTTTAGACCATTATAAAAAGTTTGGACAATCAGCCATCTTTCTAGACCATGATGTGGACAACACCTTAACATATCCTTATATCTATCCCATGCCTCACACAATGTTTCACCATCCCTTTGTTCAAAATTAGTAATTAGATTTCTAAACCTTGAAGTTTTGGATGGTGGAAAATATTTTGCAATAAACACATTAAACAATTGGTCCCAAGTTTGAATGGAATTGGCCGGTAAGGAAAACAACCATGCTCTTGCTTTATCTTTTAATGAAAATTGAAATAGCCTTAGCCTGATTGCTTCATCGGTAACTCCGTTGATCTTTATCGTCTCGCATATCCCTAGGAAAATTGACAAATGAAGATGTGGATCTTCATGTGGCAATCCTCCAAATTACTGTTGCGAAACCATATTTATGAGAGCAGATTTGATCTCAAAATTACGGTTTGTAACAGTTGGCGGGTTTATACTAGAATTAGGATCATTCGCGCGCGGTACGCAATAGTCCCTTAGAAGTCTGGGTCTTGCTGCATCGTGAACTCCATTGTTAATCGGTGGGGTATCCATGTTGATCGAATCTGGGTCTTCTTCGCCTTCAGAATTACTGGATGAAGAACTATGGTTGGTTCTTATCGGTGATGTGGAAGCGAATTGTCCCCTCCTACTAGCAATCCTCTTGGATCTTCGTACGGATGATTCGGCCAGCGTGCAGTATCCTAACAAAGAAAAGAAAATCTGAAATTTAAACTAAAAAACTGAAAATAAAAAGAAAAACGAAATTGAAAATAAAAGAAAAATGAAATAAAGAAAGTAAAAAGAAATCTAGGCGTTTCTAATTAATTGGATTCAATGGTCAAAGCAAGGGCGTCTTTCGAGGCCTTGCACAATGAACCGTTATTCCCCGGCAACGGCGCCAAAAAGCTTGATCACTCAAAAGAGAGCAATGTTTCTTTTAATATTTATATACTCGTAAATGCTATCGGTTCGGACTGCAAGCGCACAATCCTTATCGAGTAGTATATGCGAGGTCGATCCACAGGGAATATTGGTTCAATGCTTTGAGCGATCGAATCACAACCTTTCGAAAGGCTAGACGAAATTTGAAATTTGAGAGATGTTTGTTGATCAATGTAAATTAGGAAACAATTAAAAGTAATTAAAGTAAAGATAGAGATGAGAATTCCTAGGGTTTTGGCACACCATTGTCACTCAATCCGCCTTGACAATATATTCCTGTTGCGTCTGATTTCCTGTTGTTGTTTTATGAAAGATAACTACAAAGGTCACTGCGATTTATGTTACGCCAGAATGACAGATCTTTCATCGAGACTCTACTCAGGACAATGCGATTTACCTTACGCAACTATCGGGTCTCTTATCTCCCAAATTACTACACAGATCACTGCGATTTACCTTACGCAAGTGATGGAATTTGGTCATGCGTTTTGTTGTTCTGGTTTATGGTTTCCCCGCGAAGGTTTTCTTCACATAAACCTAATAGATCTCAACGAGGCTAACTCATCCAAATAGTTAAAGAGTTATTAAAGCACTGTCACTACCCTAATGAACTCAAACTAGATCATTGAAATTAGATGAAGAGATAGTAAATCACAAAAGCATATTCGATACAACAACAAGAAACCATAATCAACAGAAATATATATATCAAAACATCAAGAGTAACAAGGTTTACTGCCTAGCCCTAAGAAAAGGAACTTAGCCGCGGAACGGCATGGTTACAATCACTCCTCTCTTCTCTCTTTAATCAAATCTAACCCTAAATACAAAGATACCAATTCTATCTGCCCAGGGGCCTTATATAGGAGTGTAGGGACGTGTAGAGGTTGATTGGAGGCTAAGAAATCAATCTGGAAACAGCTGTCGGCAGTTATTTCCCAAGAGACGCCTTCGGATACGGACCGTATCAGGTAATACGGTCCGTAATGAGACCTTGGCGGTTATGGTTGTAACTTCCTGCGCCATCTTCTGAGTCTGTGCTATGTCTGGTCCGTATTAACCAATACGGACCGTAACCAAGACTTGGTTGAAGGCATCGCTGATCCGATTGACCTGATTCTAGCTCCTTTTGTATGAAATAGTCCCAAAACCTGTTTTCTGCAATAAAACATAAAGAATGGTGACAGTAGCATTTTTCTCTAAATAATTAAACATAAGTGTGAGAAAATATGCAAAACCTAAGCCAAAATCCTACGTAAATCATCATCATTTTGACTCTGATCAACTACCCTCTTCTCTTGCCATAAGGAGACACTACTAGTGTGCTGCAAAAACATTCAATTTATGTGTTGTATTGGGGTTGCAACTACCCTCTTCTGTTGCCATCTGCATACATTGTTAGAGTGCAGCAAAGTTCTTCAATTTGAGAATTTTATTAGGCTTGCAACTACCATCTTCTTTTGTCATTTGGAGACAGTACTTGAGTCAGACAAAGACCTTCAATTGGAATGTTGTAACAGGTTTGCAACTACCATCTTCTCTTTCCATCAGACGACACTATTGGAGTGCTGCTAGGACATTTAATTGGAGTGTGGTATTAGGGCTGCAACTGCCCTTTTCTCACTTCATACGGCAACACTACTAGAGTGTTGTAAACACCTACAATTGGTGTGTTGTATTTGGGTTGCAACTACCCTCTTCTCTTGCCATCTGCATAGAGTAGTAGAGTATTTCAAAAACCTTAAATTGAAGTGTTGTATTGGGGTTGTAACTACCCTCTTCTCTTGCCATCTTGGATAAAGTACTAGTGTGCTGGATAGACTTTCAATTGGGGCGTTACAACAACCCTCTTCTCTTGGCATCTGGGGAGACTACTAGTGTGCTGCATAGACCTTTCAATTGGGCTGTTGTTATAACTACCCTCTTCTCTTGCCATTTGGAGACACTACTAGTCTGCCGCAAAAACGTTCAATTTGAGTGTTATATTGGGGTTGCAACTACCCTATTCTCTTGTCATCTGCAGACATTGTTAGAGTGCAGCAAAGTTCTTCAATTGGAGAGTTTTATTAGGGTTGCAACTACCCTCCTCTTGCCACTTGGAGACACTACTTGAGTGCTACAAAGACCTTCAATTGGAATGTTGTAACAGGTTTGCAACTACCCTTTTCTCTTTCCATTAGACGACACTATTAGAGTGCTGCAAGGACATTCAATTGGGGTGTGGTATTAGGGTTGCAACTATCATCTTCTCTCTTCGTACGGCAACACTACTAGAGTGTTATAAACACCTACAATTGGTGTGTTGTATTTGGGTTGCAACCACCCTCTTCTCTTGTCATCTGCAGACAGTATTAGAGTATTTCAAAAACCTTCAATTCAAGTGTTGTATTGGAGTTGTAACTACCCTCTTCTCTTGCCATCTTGGAGATAGTACTAGTGTGGTGTATAGACTTTCAATTGGGGTGTTGTATTAGAGTTACAACAACCCTATTATCTTGCCATCTGGGGAGACTACTAGTGTGCTACATGGACCTTCAATTGGGCTATTGTTACAACTATCCTCTTCTCTTGCCATTTGGAGACACTACTAGTCTGCCGCAAAAACATTCAATTTGAGTGTTGTATTGGGGTTGCAACTACCCTCTTCTCTTGCCATTTATAGACATTGTTATAGTGCAACAAAGTTCTTCAATTAGAAAGTTCTTCAATTAGAGAGTTTTATTAGGGTTGCAACTACCCTCTTCTGTCACCATTTGGAGACACTACTTGAGTCATACAAAGACCTTCAATTGGAATGTTGTAACAGGTTTGCAACTACCCTCTTCTCTTTCCATCAGACGACACTATTAGAGTGCTGCTAGGACATTCAATTGGGGTGTGGTATGAGGGTTGCAACTACCCTTTACACTCTTCATACAACAACACTACTAGAGTGTTGTAAACACCTACAATTGGTGTGTTGTATTAGGGTTGCAACTACCATCTTCTCTTGCCATCTGCAGACATTACTAGAGTATTTCAAAAACCTTCAATTGAAGTGTTGTATTGGGTTGTAACTACCCTCTTCTCTTGCCATCTTGGAGACTTTACTAATGTGCTGCATTGACCTTCAATTGGGGTGTTGTTACTGTTTGACCCTAAAAAGTCAAGATTCTAGTTTTTTGGACAAAAATGCCATTTAACAACACAAGTTGGTCAATTAAAAGTTCAACCATATTTTAATTTGACACAGAACCGCAAAATGGGAAATGAGATTCATTAAATCAAAATTCATGATTAAATCCTACTCGAATAATCATAAATTTTGAAATAAGGTACATTCCCTAACTCAAAATGGTTGCAAACATATCGAATTTACAAAACAAACAATCCTGAATGGTGCCATGTGGCATAGAGTACCTATAGCATTTAACCTAAGTGCTTTGGGTACAATTTGGGTGTGCAAATGAGTTTCAAAGGTACGAGGGCCCACTTGTCAGCCTCTAAGAGCCTTATTCGCTAGTACCCAGAGATGGATGAACATGGCATTCTTAACTTAAACCTATACACCGAGTTGTCAGTGAATTGGCTTACCGTGCACCGAGACCATTCCAAAGCAATAAGATATCGCTGGGTTTAAATTCGACCCCCTCCTGACCCCTTCGTTCTGCGTGCTATTGGTTCTTCATACACCACACAAGGCTCAATACACGGTATACCGAACACCAAGTGCAACCAGGGAAAACGATAGGATTGAGAGTGGAGAGGCTGATATGCGGGCCCCATTCCTCATACCTCTTCTTCCTCCTCTAGCATGCACCCCAAGCCGAAGATTGAAGATCGAAATTCATCAAAGCAGATAAGGGTTAATAAGAGGCCCTTACTCTAGAGTGACAAAGACCTTACCCTCTTTTCTCTGCCCATAGCCTCGGTGATATGTCTCTCTCACAAGCTCCAACCGAAGCCGAGAAAGAAAAAGAAAGAAAAGAATGGAACTTGGACTCTTTGCAAAATTGAGCTATAAGGCTCGAGTTAGAGACTAAGTAAGGATAGGCGATGCTAGCAGGCTTATCAATTCAATGTAAAGGGGTATAATTAAGTCAGCTCGTGAAGAGGGCATGCACCCGAACGCGACACACCTGGGAAGGACGTAATTCGTCATCAAGGCGATGCAATACGCTCGAGCACATGATAAGGATGTAAAAGTGATGCTCTATACTCATCCCTTATAAACATTAGCACTAGAACCGACACGGGTTCATGTTGAAGCCCGGTAAGGCGCGGGAACAGTGTATCATGCCCAGTACAGCTATTATTTGGTTGCTAGTCCCCTCTAATACGTGTCAAGCCCTGTACATATGAAGACAAATGAGGAAATATTCTCTCCAGAGGGTCAGGAGCACGCTTATCAAGTGCTTCCTTCTATAGCCAGTTTATGAAGGGCTATGATGCATGGCCTGGTGATTAAATGAAATATGAGGGCTATGAATGATACAACCAATCAACTATGATATGTATGAGTATGATTGGCCGAGCCCTTGCCATGTATGCACACATAGAGGAAGTGAATGATCAGAGCCCTTGATCAAACATCTGGTGAGCATGATGAATGACAGCTCAGCAGGCAGCAAACCAAAACTCTAGCTTAGCCCTATGTAAGGTACATAAAATGAAGAAGAAAGGGATACTCAACAAGACCCCAATTCACAGAAAACCTCTGCTACTAAGTTCATAGACCAAAAGACCTCAAATTTCATAGTTTAGGAGCAAGTTTCAAGCTTTTTAGCAAATTAGAAAGGTAATTCATACCTAAAAGGATGTAAGCTCAGAGGAGCAATGATCTGTACATATGTCATTTTAATCGAAATAAAGAAAGTTTTTGATGATTTTTCTTGTTTGTTCTTTACTGCCTTGATCTTACTCTTCATCTTTTCATTTTCTTTTTTATTTTAATCTTCAAAAATGATAGATGTGAGAGCTATATAGTTTCTAGTTCATCATAGGATGAATAAAATGAAATATGTAGCTTGATGATCAAATAAAAAGATTTTATTTCCTTTTCTTGCATTTTCTTCCCTTTTAAACATAAAAAATATATATACATGATAAAAATATGTTATAATCTCTTTATTTGCACTTTTTTGTCTTTTAAATGACTTTTATGAAAATAATGACAAAAGAATATTAAGAATATGATTTTTTCCTTTCTTTTCTCCTTCTCTGCCTCCTCTTTCCTTTTTATTTTCGATTTTTTTTATTTTCTTTTAAAAGCTCTTTAATTCTTTTTTAAAACAATTAAATTGTAGAGGGTATGTTTGTTGAGCTGGATAGCTCCATTCATACCTAAACTATTTATTTGTTTTATTTAAGAGGATTAAAGAATGACAAAAAAAATAATAAATAATAATGAAAGGATGAACAAAGGTTGAGCTGGATAGCTCCCTTGTTTATTCCTACTAAATGAGGTCTATATTGCATAATTGAAAGACATTTGGCTTCCTTGGATGAAAAATCATTAATGTGTACTAGATTACACTTTATAAGGAAGCTAAATTGATCATTGTGCAAATAGTGAGAGAAAGAGGGTTTAAGGTGTAAATAGACAACAATCCAATATTGTTCTATGTCATTTACACTTTTCCTAATGAAATCTCAATGATACATCTCTCAAAATGATGCAAAAAGCTTTCAAAACACGATTTTTGACAAAAGCAGGGACTTTTCTGCATAAAACCAAGTTCTTGACAGATTTCTAATGTTTTAAATCGAAATAATGATTTTGGAGTGATTTTTGGAGCTTCCCCTTTGTTTGTTGGTACCAAAAAGTAGCTCAAAAGCTATGAAAATTCATTAAAATGATGTTTAATTCATGAACTCAGTTGTGGATACTCTAAACCAGCCCCAAATGCTCCCAAGAACAAGAACTCAGCAACAAGGCATGAGTTGTGTACCATTGGTACATGAATGATACTCAAAAATGATCAAAATGACCTCTGCTGGTAAATGGTACAATCTGAACTGGTACAGGGACCAAAATGGAAATGGACTTCACCATCATGTAAAGGACTTCAAAACACACAAAATTAACACAAATTTCACATTTTTCTGATTTTATTTCGATTTTCTATGAATTTCCAAAGTCCATCATCAAAAACAGAAAATTCAGCATTAGAAAAATAAAGAGGACTTGCTGGTAAATTAAACAATAAAAATGGATTCAAAGACCAAATAAAAAATGAATATCACAGTCAGGTAGAAGACTTCAAATACACAAAATTGACACAAATTTTACATTATTTTGATTTTATTTCTATTTTCTATGAATTTTCAAGGTTCAGCTTCCAAAAATAAGAAATCTAGCAGTAAAAATACATATTTTCCTTTATTGCCCCTCTGCAGAAACAAATGCTTTAAAAACAGAAATAAAATCCTAAAAATCATAAAAATGCACAGAGTCATGATTTACATATCATCCTATGATCATATAACAAAATAACATACATTTATTAATAAGATTCATGAAAAGATGCATATCAAAAATTTCATTTTACATCGTGACATAGCTAAATAAATATTCTGAAAAGTAAAATCAAGCTCTTTGAACTCTAAACACATCTCAAAACGCCCAAATCAAATCCTCTTGGTTTTTTTGGTCTTGTCCCTAAGCCTGCACCAGTTGCTGGTACCGAACCAGTACTGAACCGAGGGACTTGAACTTCAAACATGTTCCATATTCAATCAAACCCAAAATTAATGCTCCCAATAGCTTACATGTGATAAGATAGTGATAATCCATCATCCAATCGATGAAAAACTCAATCCAACACGAAGAATTCGGTCTCAAAAATCCAAACCGAGTATGAAGTTCGGGCCATCATATCACCCCGGTGGTCGGAGTGACCCAATAATAGATGCAACCGGACCCTAAGCTCGAGACGATGCCAATGGTGCCTCCCTTTCATGCAGCCGTGGCCGAAGCACCACCGGAGATCAAGACCCTAACTCCGAGTTCATATCTCTATTAGCACGAAGTTTAAAGCACTGAGACTCGTCGGATGTAGGCGCCGAAATAAAATGTTTAAATAAAAATCCAGATCTTAAAGTGGAGAGTGATCTGAAGGCCCAGATTCAAGTCTATTAGCCAATGGGCCACTGACATCCGAGGCCCACACACTGGGCCTAATCAAAAATCCCTCTGTGCGGATCTTAAAGCTGAAATTAATATTCAACACTAATCTTGGTATCTAAAGCCCAAATCTCAAAGCCCCAAATTTAAATCAAACAATCAACACCAATCTTAAAAGCCCAAAACACATCTTAAAGCCCAATATATGAATATCAGAGCCCAGATACAAATAAAATTATTAAATCAAAGCCTCTTTTCAAATAAGCCCTCGATAAAATATAAATATTTACAAATAGGTCATTCTCAGTCATTTTCAAGCATAACTTTTTCGTCTTGAGTCCAAATCGCCTCAAACCACCTCCAAATGAACCCAAATTGAATTCTTCATGCTTCTAAATCAAAATTGAACATGTCCAAGCATCAGCCAAATCCTGAAATGACCAAAATGCCTTTCTTCAAAATTAAATGATTTTATAAAATACAAATGATCAATAAAATGTAGATGAACATGTCATAAATTAAGTATAAACAAATGATGTACATACACTTCTCAAAATATTCAAATTCCTATTCTTAAATACAATAAATATTATTTTAATATAAAAATCACACACATGCACATATGTCCAAAAGTATAGAAAATCAAATCAACACCAGAATCAATACATGAGTCTCCTTTTAGCCCCTCTATTCAATTCACTTAAAATAGGCACAAATCTCGGAATAGACGAGATATTCAGTATGATTTAGAAGGGTCGTCTGATGTAATTAACAGCGGGGGCTTGCGCTCGCTGGGAGTTAAACGTCTCCACAATCAATAAACTCTCTCGATAGACTGATTATGAACAGTAGGTCCATCGAGGGTGAACCAGAAGGAATTGTAGAAAGAAATGAATGTTTCAAATTCAATGTTCTCTCCATGTCTTAAAATTGAGAGCATTGAACCCTGAGACGTTGTAACATATGCACACACCTTCCACCATTGTGTAACTTTCTGCGCCCTGTAGTTACAACTACCCTCTTCTCTTGCCATTTGGAGACACCACTAGTCTGCCGCAAAAATATTCAATTTGAGTGTTGTATTGGGGTTGCAACTACCATCTTCTCTTGCCATATGCAGACATTGTTAGAGTGCAGCAAAGTTCTTCAATTGGAGAGTTTTATTAGGGTTGCAACTACCATCTTCTCTTGCCATTTGGAGACACTACTTGAGTGCTACAAAGACCTTCAATTGAAATGCTATAATAGGTTTGCAACTACCCTCTTCTCTTTCCATCAGACGACACTATTAGAGTGCTGCTAGGATAATAAATTGGGGTATGGTATTAGGGTTGCAACTACCCTCTTCTCTCTTCATACGGCAACACTACTAGAGTGTTGTAAACACCTACAATTGGTGTGTTGTATTAGGGTTGCAACTATCCTTTTCTCTTGCCATCTGCAGACACTACTAGAGTGTTTCAAAAACCTTCAATTGAAGTGTTGTATTGGGGTTGTAACTACCCTCTTCTCTTGGCATCTTGGAGACACTACTAGTGTGCTGCAAAGACCATCAATTGCAGTGCAATATTAGGGTTCCAACTACCCTCTTATATTGCCCTCTAGAGACAATACTAGAATGTTTCAAAAACCTTCAATTGGAGTGTTGTATTGGGGTTGAAACCACACTTTTTTTCTTGCCATCTGGAGACACTACTAGAGTGCTGCAATGACATTCAATTGAAGTGTGGTATTGGGGTTGTAACTATCCTCTTCAAGGACTAGAGACACTACCAGTGTGCTATAAAGACCTTCAATTGGGGTGTTGTATTAGGGTTGTAACTACCGTTATCAATTGACATCTGGAGACACTACAAGAGTGTTGCAATGACATTCAATTGAAGTGTTGTATTGGGGTTGCAACCCATTTTTCTTGCCATGTGCAGACATTAATAGAGTGGTGCCATGTGTTTCAATTGGAGAGTCTTATTAGGGTTGCAACTACCCTCTTCTCTTGCCATTTGGAGATATTACTTGAGTGCTACAAAGACCTTCAATTGGAATGTTGTAACAGGTTTGCAACTACCCTCTTCTCTTTCCATCAGACAACACTATTAGAGTGCTGTTAGGACATTCAATCGGAGTGTGGTATTAGGGTTGCAACTACCCTCTTCTCTCTTCATAAGGCAACACTACTAGAGTGTTGTAAACACCTACAATTGGTGTGTTATATTAGGTTTGCAACCACCCTCTTCTCTTGCCATCTGTAGACAGTACTAGAGTATTTCAAAAATCTTCAATTGAAGTGTTGTATTGGAGTTGTAACTACCCTATTCTGTTGCCATCTTGGAGACACTACTAGTGTGCTGCATAGACCTTCAATTGGGGTGTTGTATTAGAGTAACAACAACCCTCTTCTCTTGCCATATGGAGAGACTATTAGTATGCTGCATAGACCTTCAATTGGGCTATTGTTACAACTACCATCCTCTCTTGCCATTTGGAGACACAGTAGTCTGCCGCAAAAATATTCAATTTGAGTGTTCTATTGGGGTTGCAACTACCCTATTCTCTTGCCATCTGCAGACATTGTTAGAGTGCAGCAAAGTTTTTCAATTGGAGAGTTTTATTAGGGTTGCAACTACCCTCTTCTCTTGCCATTTGGAGACACTACTTGAGTGTTACAAAGACCTTCAATTGGAATGTTGTAACAGGTTTGCAACTACCCTCTTCTCATTCCATCAGACGACTTTATTAGAGTGCTGCTAGGACATTCAATTGGGGTGTGGTATTAGAGTTGCAACTACCCTCTTCTCTCTTCATACGGCAACACTACTAGAGTGTTGTAAACACCTACAATTGGTGTGTTGTATTAGGGTTGCAACTATCCTCTTCTCTTGCCATCTGCAGACACTACTCGAGTGTTTCGAAAATCTTCAATTGAAGTGTTGTATTGGGATTGTAACTACCCTCTTCTCTTGGCATCTTGGAGACACTACTAGTGTGCTGCAAAGACCATCAATTGAAGTGCAATATTAGAGTTCCAACTACCCTCTTCTATTGCCCTCTAGAGACAATACTAGAATGTTTCAAAGACCTTCAATTGGAGTGTCGTATTGGGGTTGCAACCACACTTTTTTTCCTGCCATCTGGAGACACTACTAGAGTGCTACAATGACATTCAATTGAAGTGTTGTATTGGGGTTGTAACTACCCTCTTCAAAGACTAGAGACACTACCAGTGTGCTGTAAAGACCTTCAATTGGGGTGTTGTATTAGAGTTGTAACTACCCTTATCAATTAACACCTGCAAAAAACTACTAGAGTGCTGTAATGACATTCAATTGAAGTGTTGTATTGGGGTTGCAACCCTTTTTTCTTGCCATGTGCAGACATTACTAGAGTGCTGCCACGTGCTTTTATTGGAGAGTTTTATTTGGGTTACAACTACCCTCTTCTCTTGCCATAAGGAGACACTATTAGTGTGCTGCAAAATCATTCAATTTGAGTGTTGTATTGGGGTTGCAACTACCCTCTTCTCTTGCCATCTGCAGACATTGTTAGAGTGCAGCAAAGTTCTTCAATTGGAGAGTCTTATTAGGGTTGCAACTACCCTCTTCTCTCGCCATCTGGAGACACTACTTGAGTGCTACAAAGACCTTCAATTGGAATGTTGTAATAGGTTTGCAGCTACCCTTATCTCTTTCCATCTGACGACACTATTAGAGTGCTGCTAGGACATTCAATTGGAGTTTGGTATTAGGATTGCAACTACCCTCTTCTCTTTCATATGGCAACACTACTAGAGTGTTGTAAACACCTACAATTGGAGTGTTGAATTGGCGTTGCAACTACCATCTTCTCTTGCCATCTGTAGACACTACTAGAGTGTTTCAAAAAACTTCAATTGAAGTGTTGTATTGGGTTGTAACTACCCTCTTCTCCTGCATTCATGGGGACACTTCTTGTGTGCTGCATAAACCTTCAATTGGGGTGTTGTATTAGAGTTACAACTACCATCTTCCTTTGCCATAAGGAGACACTACTAGTGTGCTGCAAAAACATTCAATTTGAGTGTTGTATTGGGGTTACAACTACCCTCTTCTCTTGCCATCTACATACATTGTTAGAGTGCAGCAAAGTTCTTCAATTTGAGAGTTTTATTAGAGTTGAAACTTCCCTCTTATTTTGCCATTTGGAGACACTACTTGAGTCATACAAAGACCTTCAATTGGAGTGTTTTAAAAACCTTAAAATTCTAAACTCAATTTCCGCAAAAATTTAAGTAAATTAAGATTCTTCTTCATGTTTTAACTCAAATTGATTATTGGATTTATCTGAGCCGTCTGTTTTCAATTATGCACAAATCTTAAAGTTGGACCCTTTAATACCCGACCCCCCTTCTTTCTTTTCCTGGATCCCTTCGGCTCTCTCTCTCTGTCTACTGGGGGCCGCATCTTTTCCCTTTTGTTGCTCCCTTCGCTGTTTTCTTCAGGGAGAAGAAAACGGAGGCGATCGCCTCCCCCGCGATCAATTTTCGAACTACCCCTGTTCCATCGTTAGTACGGCTTTGACGATTTGCGCTGAGGCGCGTGGGTTCTTACCTGCTCTCTGAGAGCGTTGAATTTTTGGGTTTTCTCTCTCTCTCGGGTAATATAAACCCTTCTCCCTCTCTCGGTTTTATTTTTGCTGTCTCTTTCCTTCGCTCATGTGCTGCGAAAAATCTCTCTCTCTCGCTCTTTCTGTTTGCCTTGTTACTGTGATAACTGAAGCCCTAAAATTCAATTTTTGTGTTCTTGTGTCTCGATCGTTGCCTTTGGTGCTTTTGTGCGATTTTTCTGGTGCCAGCGGGTGCTATCTTGGTGCTTTCCCTTTTTCCTTCGACGGCTGTGAGACGAGGCCTTCCTTGGTGCCGGTCGTTCTCTTGCCTTGCGATTCCTTCTTTCGGGTAATTAAAGCACACCCTTTTATTTTGATGTTTGTGAGATGATATTTCGATTTGGGAAGATTAAATTGTCTCACGCGAGTTGTTGATTTTCTCGGTGAGACGGTGATTGTGGGGCTTTTATCAATTGAGTGCGGGTTGTTGATTTTCCCGACTCAATTAAGACATGAATTTGGGACTTGCGGGTTTGCAATTTGGTTATCTAGTGCAACAACACTTTTGCTATTTTTCCCTTTTGATCTGATGCTTGTGTTGTATTTTCGTTGCTTGACTATGCGGTTCTTGCACTTGTGCTGGCCTTGCTGGTTTTTGGCGTTGGTTTGCTGTTTTCCCTTCATTTCTGTGTTATGTGTGAACCTTGTACCGGCCTTTGCCTTTCCTGCTATTGTTGTGTTGCTGTACCAGTTGGTACAGCACAGTAATGCCTACTGGTAAACGGTACCAGTGATACCCCGTGTTGCTGACTTTTGTTCCTTGGTTTATTTGTGCCGATCTGATACTGGTACTTTGTACCAAAGACCCCTGGAGGTGCTCTCTGTGTTGTTCTCTGTGACTTGCGTAAACTAGAGAGGGGTCGGCCCTATATGTATATTAATTGAAATAAGGCTTTGGGGCTCTGTTACTGTTGGGCCTTGAATAATGAATTAAAAGAGGCTTGGCCCTTTTCAATTTCGGATTGGGCCTTGTAATTAAATTGGGCCGTCACTGTTGGGATTTTATAAATGTGGGCTAAAATTTATTAATAGAACATGCATAAATAAACCATAAAAGGGTGATCAACGAATTTAATGTTGAATGTGTAATTACTTTGAATATAACTACTAAACCTAACCTATTATGATTTAAATATAAATTTTTCTTATATACTTATTTAGTGGGTATACTAGATTAGTGCAAATTAATTACCAAATGTCATGTAAGGTAAATTTTTTTTTATGACTCGTTAATCTTACATATAAAAAATAACACAAATTAAAATAATTTAAATTCAACACACTGTAGATTAATTAGGATTTAATAAATTAGTAAATTAAGTAATTAGGATTTTCAAATATAAGTTAAGTAATTAAGTGTTTTAATTAAGTAAAGTGTAGTTTTTAAATAAAGGAAATGATTTGTATATAAAATATGTTGTTAATTAATAAAGGACAATTAATTAACAACATATTAATATTTTCGAATCATTACGATTACAAATTTTGTTAAATAGGATAACTAGATAATCACATATTATTTTATATTTATAAGTTACTCGACTTGTACAATTTATATTAAAAATAATTCCTACAACTTTAGAAGTATTATAATAATTAAGTAATTAACGTTTATTAATTTCGTACTTAGGATTTAAATTAATTATAGTTAAATTAATTATGAAACTCATTTACGTTACAAGTATTTAATTAGAGATTTAATAATAACAAATTAAATTACGTAATTTATACCTTACGTATTTTTATCGAATAAAATACGTAATAACATTAGTTGAATACTATAATAAATTATTTAAAGCATTTTTCTTCAAATTAAAATATAACAAATGATTTAAGTACGTTAGATTAATTTAATTAGAGTTGGACCCAATTTTATGCTCAATTGGAATCAAGTCAAACCGACCGAACCGATTGGGCAGATTCGAACCTTAGTTAATTAATTAATTAAATACGAACACTTAGTGAAAATAATCAAACGGGGTAATGAGGGTTACGAATACTTAGTTTAGACTCTAATTAAGTTACGTCTAAATTACAGATCAGCCGACCTACGTTGAGTCCGACCCGTGGTGCGATCCCACTGACGGTTACACCGGAGCAGGTGAGGATTGTGCGGATTGTGGTGATTGCTAGCGCTTGTGCTCTACCCCTACAGCCATCAGGTGTGGGATATATGTTTTATTCTTTCGTGGCGTACTCTTACCAGTCGACCACTTAACCTAACATCCGCACCTTTATTTATGTAGTTGCATTAGAGCATGTTTAATCCTTTTTGAACTGTAATTTATGATTTGCATAAACCCTTCGAAATAAAAATTTACTGCTTTCTTAGGAGTAGCGTAAATTAATTTAATAATATATTAGGATATTAGTTGTCCTCTTCTCGTAGAGGACAACATAGTATTTTAGTTACGCATGTGCATTGGTGAGCGTGAGAAGAAGACCGAGTGACTGTGTTCTGGCTAGTTGGTATGGAATCGGTCGGCCCGTTAGCCATTGAGCCGAGAGACCACTTGGTTTCTCGGGAGGTCTTATTAGGAATATTATATTATTATATGCATTGAGTTGTAGTATATGCTTTTCGATCATTTTACATTTTGTGCGGATCGATCTCGAGTCCGGAGACAATTCGGGAGTTATCCCTCCTACATTATGAGCTACAGGCCTAGTACGGCTGCTGAGGATGCGGTGGCAGATTTTATTTTTATTGTTATGGTTATGGGCCGATCACGAGTCCTTGTCTCATTGGTCTGGCCGGACGGTGGAGTTCTGTCGTCTGCTCATGAGGAGACGGATTGACTTATTCTTACGCCCTGCTTGTAGTTTTCTCCTATTTTATATTTTTTTATGATGAATCGTCTTAAAGTAAGGAAAATACACGAATTTAGGTATAACCATCGGCTAGCGTGCACCAGCCTACGGGTTTGAAGTCTTTGGGGCAAAGCTCGATGCTATTAGGCATCGGGTATCTTTGCTCCCCTAATCGCAGTCCTTGTGTTATATCAGTTTGGATTATATCGCATTTGATTAAATTGGCACGACGCGGGGTGATAAAATTATCCGTATTATTATTACTATATTAATTTGTACACACAGTACCTATTGTACTGGACTTCGATTGATGATAATATTCATTTTCCTTGTATTTTATTTTGGAAAATTTCATCATTTTGGCACAATAGGAAAATCACATCATGTCATCTATTAAATGTATACTTTTTTTTGTAGTACTATGATAGGTTTTAATTTCTACAGCATGTGCATTAAAAGTAAACAAATACCGACTTTTTGTAGATTTCAAATTAAAATGTGCTTTGACTTAAGAGGATCCCTGAAGGGATAATACTGGGTCACATACTGGGCGATCACGCTCACCCATCTTTTTAGATGTGGGCAGGTACCGAGTCAGACGGTCCGCAGCAGGAGATGTCAGGAGCTGTCCCTGATGGCCACGCTGCCTGATTAGTTTAGGGTCTTTTGTTTAGGCTTTTGTGGGTCCAATATTTTTGTTATACACATTGGACTCGATAGATTATGTATATTTTGATTAGATTATGTATATTTGATCCCGGTGGGGATTTGTATGGGTGATGTGATGTATATTATGTTATGTTTATTTTATATTTATGACTTTAGCTTTATTGTATTATATTTGCTTCCGCTGTGTCTGTGTATTTTGTTATTTAGTCTTGCGTGTCTTTTCGATTATTAGACACGGGATGAGGATTAATTGCATCCTAATCCAGAATTCCTGGTTTGGGGTGTGACAGTAACTGCCCTCTTCTCTTGCCATCTTGGAGACACTACTAGTGTGCTGCATAGACCTTCAATTGGGGTGTTGTATTAGAGTTACAACTACTATCTTCTCTTGCCATCAGGAGACACTACTAGTGTGCCGCAAAAATATTCAATTTGAGTGTTTGGGGTTGCAACTACCATTTTCTCTTGCCATCTGTATACATTGTTAGAGTGCTGCAAAGTTCTTCAATTGGAGAGTTTTATTAGGGTTGGAACTACTCTCTTCTTTTGCCATCTAGAGACACTACAAGTGTGCGGCAATGGCATTCAATTGAAATGTTGTATTGGGGTTGCAACCCTATTCTCTTGCCATCTGCAGACATTACTAGAGTGATGCCAAGTCCTTCAATTGGAGAGTTTTATTAGAGTTGCAACTACCCTCTTCTCTTTCCATTTGGAGACACTACTTGAGTGCTGCAAAGACCTTCAATTAGAATGTTGTAATAGGTTTGCAACTAACCTCTGCCCTTTTCATCTAACGGCACTATTAGAGTGCTTCTAGGACATTCAATTGGAGTGTTGTATTAGGGTTGCGACTACCCTCTTCTGTTGCCATAAGGAGACACTACTAGAGTACTGAAAAGACCTTTAGTTGAAGTGCTATATTAGGGTCCCAACAAGACAACCAGGAGAACATGAAAGGCAACAGGTAGAAAATGAAATACATTTACAGGAAGATGAAATACAACCTGTAGTAGATGAAACAACAAGTAGAACACGAAGGATAACTAAAAGAAAGACAACCAGTGCAACGTGAAAGACAGGTAGAGGATAATATACAACTAGAATAATATGAAATACAACTAATTAAGATGAGATACAACTAGAATAATATGAAATACAACTAGAAGAAGATGAAATACAACCTGTAGTAGACGAAAGACAACCAGAAGAACATGAAAGACAACTGGTAGAAAATGAAATACATCTACAAGAAGATGAAATACAACCTGTAGTAGACGAAACAACAAGTAGAACATGAAAGACAACTAAAAGAAGATGAAATACAACATGTAGTAAACGATGAAAGCCAATTAGCAGAACAAGAAAGACAACCAGTGGAACGTGAAAGACAACTAGAAGAAGATGAAATACAACTATAATAATATGAAACACAACTAGGTTAAGATGAAATACCACATGTAGTAGACGAAAACAACAAGTACAACATGAAAGACAACTAGAAGAAGATGAAATACATCTATAATAATATGAAATACAACTAGAAGAAGATGAGATACAACTAGAATAATATGAAATACAACTAGAAGAAGATGAAATACAACCTGTAGTGGACGAAAGACAACCAGGAGAACATGAAAGACAACTGGTAGAAAATAAAATACATCTACAAGAAGATGAAATACAACCTGTAGTAGACGAAAACAACAAGTACAACATGAAACACAACTAGAAGAAGATAAAATACAACATGTTATAGATGTGTAGGGCGCAGAAAGTTGCACAACGGGTGGAAGGTGTGTGCATGTGTTAAATGCCTCAGGGTTCAATGCTCTCTCATTTTTAAGACATGGGGAGAACATCGAACTTGAAACATTCATTTCTTTCTACAATTCCTTCGGTTCACCCTCGACAGACCTACTGTTCATAATCAGTCTATTGAGAGAGTTTATTGATTGTGGGGACGTTTAACTCCCAGCGGGCGCAAGCCCCCACTGTTAATTACATCAGATGACCCTTCCAAGCCATACTGAATACCTCGTCCATTCCGGGATTTGTGCCTATTTGTTGTGAATTGAATAAAGGGGCAAAAAGGGGACTCATGTATTTGTTTTTGGTGCTTGTTTTGGTTTTCCATACATTTGAACATATGTGTGTGAGTGTGTGAATTTTCATTAAAATAATGTTTATTGTATTTTAGAATAGGAATTTGAGTATTTGAAGAGTGTATGTACATTAGTTATTTATATTTGATTTGTGACATATTTATTTACATTTTTTTTGTTAATTATTTATATTCTATTAAGAAAAGAAATCATTTAGTTTTGAAGAAAGGGTATTTTGGTATATTTTAAGATTTGGCTGGTGCTTGGAAATGTTCAATTTTGATTTAGAAATATGAGAATTTAATTTGGGTTCATTTGGAGGTGATTTGAGTCAATTTGAACTTAAGATGAAAAAGTTATGCTTGAAAAGGACTGAAAAGGACCTATTTGTAAATATTTGTATTTTATCAAGGGCTTATTTACAAGGTTGAAAGGGGGTACATTTATGATTTGGGCTTAGATAGGGTTTTATATGAAATTTGGATTTTTAGGGAGTTATTGGAGAGAGCTTTGAGCTGTTAGGGACCTATTTGTAAATTTATAGGGACCTTTCTGTGAATATTAAAGGTTAGAAGGTTTTATTTACAAAGGGTTTTGATTTAATCGTTTTATTAATCATTCGGGCTTTAAGATTTGTATATTGAGCTTTGAGATGCATACTAGGCCTTTAAGATTGGTATTGATTGTTTGATTTAAGTTTTGGACTTTGAGATTTGGGCTTAGGCTTTGATATTGGTGTTAGCCATTAATTCCAGCTTCAAGATTTGCACAGAGGGATTTTTAATTGGACCCGACATGTGGGCCTAGAATGTCAGTGGCTTGCCCGTTCATAAGCTTGTATTTGAGCCTTCAGATCACTCTCTTCTTTAAGATTTGGGTTTATTTGAATATCTTATTTCGGCGCCCACATCCGACGAGTCTAAATGCTTTAAACTTCTTGCTAGCTTTAAACTTCGTGCCAACTATGATATGAACTCAGGTTCTGACACCGGGTTTTAGGGTTCCGATCTCCGATGTTATTCCGGTCACGGAGGCATGAAGGGAAGACACCATTGGCATCGTCTCAAGCTTACAAGTCTATTGAGTGCGTTGTCGGCAGTGGTTGGTCACCGAAAGCGACGGAATACGGCCAACCTCGATTTTCGGTACCGGCTGAGGCCTTTTACCCGATTTCTTTCGATTTCATTGTTGTTTCCTTCAATTGTTTGGTTATTCAATCTTATTTCGGTATGTAGGAACTATATACAGTGTCAATTTCATTTTTATAAAGATTTGAGTATGCTTTGGGTTTTTGAGTTTTCGGTTTAATACCGATTTGGTACCAGTTCTGTACCAGTTAAATTTCTGGATTGCCTAAGGCACAATTATTCTTAAAGGATGGTCATATTTGGATTTTTGAAACATATTAAGGTTTTCAGAATTTATCTTAAGCATAGATTTGGATTTTTGGCTTGGGTGCAATAAGCAATTTATGAAGTTTATATTTTTATAAATTCGGATTAATCTAAAACTGTTTGTTTTCATGAAAGATTATAGGGTTTCTTGTTATCAGTTCATAGGAAGGTATTTATATTAGCTTCAGAATGAGTTTTATGATTTTTTGCTATTTTATTTCTATTTTTAAAGTATTTATTTCGGCTGAGGGCATTGGAGGTCATTTTGTCATTTTATTTGCTGGATTTTTCCTTCTTGAGAGCTGAAACTTTGGGAGTTCATAGAAAATAGAAATGAAATCCAAATAATGTGAAATTTGTGTTCCATTTATGTATTTTGAAATCTTCTATCTAACTATGAAATTCGTTTTTTAATTTGGTCTTTAAATTATTTTTATTGCTCAATTTACCAGCAGGTCCTTTTTATTCTTTTAATGCTGGAACTTTCTGTTTTAAATGCTGAACTTTGGAAATTCATATAAAATCAATATAAAATCAGAAAAATATGAAACTTATGTCAATTTTGTGTATTTTGAAGTCCTCTATCTGATGGTGATGTCTATTTTCCAATTTGGTACCTGTACCAGTACAGATTGGGCCATTTACCAGCAGAGGTCAAATTAGCATCTTTAAGTATTTTCTTTGTACCAATGGTACATGCTTTGTGATTTGGTGTTGGTCCACTGTTCCAGAGGGTATTAGGGACTGGTTTAAGGTATTTACAACTGAGTTTGTGAATCATTCATCACTCAAATGGATTTTCATAGCTTTTGAGCTATTATTTGGTGTTGACAAACAAAAGGAAAAGAAGACAAGCTCCAAAAATCACATTTCACATTCTTAAATATCAAAAATTATCAGAAAACTGGGAATTTGCAAGGAGGTCCCTGATTTTTATAAAAATCATGTTTTTGGTCTTTGAAGGACATAGCATTGAGATTTCCTTAGGTTTAAAGATGCAAACACCATGAACAAGTATAACTTGTTGTTTATTTGCATTTCAAACCTTCTATCTCTCACCATTTATATATTTGAGATATTTAACTTCCTTTTAGCATCTTTGCTCAAGAAATCAAATATTTTCTCATATATAAATAGGTCCAAAAGGGCAAGTCATTGAAACATCATAGATTTAAAATGTAAATGGCATACTATAGACAATGCTACTGCCTTCTACATTTTAAACCTCAATTTCTCACTATTTACACATTAAATCACTTAATTTTCTTTCTTAACTTGATCATACATGAGCATATTCATGCATATGGAAATTAAGTATCTTTTAATGTGCAAAATGGCCCCTTTAATAGGAATTAAAGAAGGAGCTATCCAGCTCAACTTCAATAACCCTTTGTTATATTTTTTTTATTCATTCTTTAATCCCATTAATAAAATAATTAAATGAATTAAATAAAGGCGGAGCTATCCAGCTCAACACCCTTATTAGACATCATTTGCCTATTTTATACAAGGATTAAAGAATTTTAAAGAAAAAAAGAAAAAGAGAAGGTAGTAAAGAAAAAGAAAAGGAAGAAAGAGAGGGAAAATAGCAAGAAAATCTCATATTTTTATTTATTATCATTTTTCTCATATAAAGGCATAAATTTCAGAAAATAGAAGGAGAGATTAAGATATGCATTTTTTTATCAAGTTCATATATTATACATTTTTTTGTTTAAATCATCATGGCAAAGAAAGGAAAATGCAAGAAAAGGAAATAAAACATTTTGTTTGATCATCAAGCTACATATTTCATTTTGTTCATCCTATGATGAACTAGAAATCATGTATCTCTCACATTTTGTCATTTTTGAAAGTTTTAAATAAAAAGAAAATAAAAGAAGAAAATCAAGCTCAAGACAGTGAAGAAAATGGAAAGAAATCCATCAAAAAACTCCTTTATTCGATTAACATGAAATATGTACATATCATTGCTCATCAAGAGCTTACATCTTTCAGGTATGAATTACCTTTCTATTTTGCTAAAAGCTTGGAAAACTTGCTCTCTAACTATGAAATTTAGTATTTCTTATGTCTAAACCTAGTAGCAGAAATTTGAGTAAGTTGTATGCTTGTTCAGTTGTGCTTTCTTCTTCATTTTAGGTGCCTTATATAAGGCAGGAAGGACTTAGGGTTTAGGGTTTTGCTGAAGTGGCATTCATCATACACATCAGCTGTTTGATGCATGGTCTGGATTTATTTCGGCCTCCTTGTGTGCATACATGGCAAGAGTCATCCAATTATACTCTTACATGTCATGAACTATTAGCTGTATTATTCTCAGCCTTCAGATCGTTCTCATGTGTGCACATCATCATCTTAGCCCTTGAAAAATCGGCTATAGAAGGAGAAACTTGATGGGCGTGCTCCTGACTCTCTGGAGGGGATATTCCCATATTAGTCTTCATATGCACAGAGCTTGACACGTGTTAGAGGGGACCAACAGCCAAATAATAGCTGTATTGAATGTGGTACCTTGTTCCCGCGCCTTACCGGGCCTCATCATGAGCCCAAACCAGTTCTGGTGTTAATACTCATGAGGAATGGACACAGAGTATCGCCCTCACTCCATTATCATGTTCCTGAGAGCATTGTAACAAAGTAATGACGAATTATGTCCTTTCCAATGATGTCGCATTCAGGTGCATGCCTTTCTCACGGGCCAACTCAATTATACCCTTTTGCATTAAATTGGCAAGTCCACTAGCGTCGTCTACTTCCTTCTTAGCTCTAAACCGAGTCTCGGGATCCAATTCTACCAAGAGCTCAAGCTTCCCATTTCTCTCTTCTTTTCTTTCTCAATTTCAATTGGGCTTGTGAGAGAGAGGTATCACTACCAGAATTTTCGTTTGTAGCATGGGTAGCACTGGTTTGTTCCATGGGTGTTAAGGACCCATGGAAAAGAATTGACATTTATGATTTCGTATACCTTTTTCATGGGGTGGCTCATGCAAAACATTACCCCTGTAACTGCTTGCTGCTTATCCATGCAACTGTCTCCCATGTGCCCATGTAAAAAATTTTGGGAGAGCCCGCCTCTGCCAATCCACTCAGATAGTATATTTTATTAAAGGTACATGCAAATAGTTGATCCTATGCCCATGGAAATAGGTATAAAGTTGTGAGACATATTAGTACCATGGGCTGTCGCATGCAATTGTTTTGTGAATCCTTTTTTATATTATTTAATGCTAGAGGTCCATGCTAAAACCCGGCCACCATACCCATGCTAATAGTCTGGAGAGTCCAGATCGACTATTAGCATGGGTTGCGCATGCAATTGTTTTGTTAAACCTTTTTATAATATTTTATGCTAGAGGTCCATGTTAAAACTCGGCCCACATGCCCATGGTAATAATCTGGATTGTTGAGAATTAGTAGTTGCATGGGCTGCCCATGGTAATACTTTTGAATTAATGGTCAGAAATATGCATTTGATATTTTTTCTCTCCCTTTCAATGGTCAGAGATATACATAAAGGAACCATAACATTGATCAACTATTTTTCAAGTATTTGGTACAGATCTGATCATAGGGGTTGCAATTACAACAATTTTACTAGTAAATGATAAAAAGCATGATAAATCTAGTAAAGAGACAAACTAGTTACTAGTACATTGTTATCGTCTTCTACTTTAGAAAGGAGGGCCAAATCTGAAAAATTGCAACAGTAATTCTAGAAACAAACAACTTAATTTATGCTATTGAGAACTCGAGATTCCTTTGACAATAATGACCGGAACCAGTACCGGAATCAATTTAACACTCTCAAATACAAGTGTAATTTGTTTGCTACAGTTATATTCAACCTGTATTTGTTTTTCAATGTATACATAACACTTCTTCCCATTTAGGCATTTCCACAAACACCTCTGTGCAATACATTGCTAGTTCCTAGATTGATAAAATTGAAGTGCCAAATTTTGGTCACTGGATTGTACTAGATAAGGGGTATGCACAACCGAGATTCCAAAGCAGGAGCTATGGTCGCATCCACCGACCTTGCTTATAAAACTATACCTGAAGCAAATACAGACTGTGCTCAAAAGCACATTTGCAAATAAAATAGAGAGAAACATGAGCCTCCAAATCACATTAAATTTTAAGAAAATTAATAAAGCATAAGAGCATTTCTTCTTTACTGTCTTAATCCAAATCTTTAAGTTTTATTTATGTTATGATGTTCTAATTTGTGTCAGTGCATTTAGACACATTTGAGTGCTCACGTATGTATGTATTTATATGACTTTGTACGCATGTGACAGTTTTACCCTCTTTCAACTACCAATCTTTGGAGAATTATTCTGATCAATTGGCTACATGGATTTTTGGTTTCTTTATCTTAGAATGTATGTTATATCATGACTTATATGCACAAAAATCAGTAAAAATTGACATGCATCAGAACTGGTTCAGTTTGTATTTTTGTGAGACTCGATTCTAGTACCAGCATATTGCACAGTGCAGTTTTGCCATTTTGGTCAGTCAGACTTTGGAGAATTATTCTGACCGATTGGCTAGATGGAAATTTTATTTCTTTATATGAAAATTATAGTAATCTCACATACAACATTCTCAAAAAGTTTCAAAAATTATAGAAGTCGAGAGCTATTTTTGGTTCACCAATTTGTTAAGGGCAATTCATATGCCAGCATAACAGCAGTGCAGTTTTTTTTTTCTACTGACTGAGATTTCAAAAATTGTTTAAAACCCTTTAAAAATTCCTATAAATAGAAAATTAGGTGCAGTGATGTTTATCAGGTATACTCTAACTGAGTGTACATGTTGGGGACATTTGACGGCCTGTAGCTATAAAAAACAAGTATGTTTATGAGGCTCAGCTAGTGCGCATGTGTAGCATTTACTGTTTTCATGATAAAAGATTCAAATGGCCACCAGAAATTGTAGAAAATTCCAAATTGGGAAATTCGTTTTTCAGTATGATTGTATATGTGTCTAATATATGTCCATGCAATGGTTTGGTCATATTCATTCTAGAATTCCCTGTATGGTTAATTTACTGGCAGAAGGTCAATCTTGACTGTTTTAGCAACTACCATACCAGCATGCATTGTTTTAAGTTTTGACTATGTTTGGTGTTGGTACAGGTATCAAGTCAGGTACAAGGGTGTGTTCAAAAGTCTTTGCACCAGGGGTGGAGGTTTGTCACTAATTAAGTCTGGTTTTGAGGCATGAAGGCCATGAAGACCAATCATCATCAGAAGTAAATAAAAAAAAAAAGGACATTGTTAGACATTATATTCATAAGGTTCAAGCATTATATTTTCATTTTTGAGGGCAAAATCATTGGATTCATAAGGTTCAAGCATTATATTTTCCCGACAGATCATGGGCATGAAGTGCCTACTGTTTAGTTGCTTTGAACCTTGATCCTCACATATTAGCAATTAGGTCCCTCAATTTGTAAGTAATTAGCAAGTTTTGTAATGAATGAGAATTTTGAACAAGAGTAAAACCAAAACTTTCAGGTGACTCTTTGAATTATTATTTCTTAACAAAATTACCCCTCCCAAACCCTTGCAAAGAAATAAAGTAAAGATAACAATAGAGAATAAAAGAAGCATTTTCATTTGTTCCCTTTTAAATTCACCTCGTGAGCATTCATTTCTAATATAATTCACCATTTTTTGGGTTGCACATGAATTGTTCGATGAAATGCTTCTTAGAACCTAGCATTGCTATGAACTCACCATGAGAAAGGGAATGGTCATGGTCTTGCCAAGGCTCAGGTCAGCCACAAAATCTACCAGAACTGGCACCTCCGAATCCAATACTCGGCACCAAATTCGCTCTGCCCAATGGTCTTGACCTGAGAAGGTGGGCACAGTTTGAAAGGCTTAATTTCCACAAATTATTGATAAATCATACCTTTGTGTAAAGTGGGGTGCGAAAAGAGGGGAAACGAAATTGTTTTAGATGAAAATCAGACATTTTAGAGGGAAACGAAAAGAGGGGTAGGTCGTAAGAAAAGAAAAGAAAATAGCTAAGCAGAAAATATGGATTATTTCCTCTCTGGATGCAATGGGAAACAAAAAAGAGTTGGCAAGTACCGATATTAACAGAGCCATTTTAGCTTCAAAAAGCTTGTTAAAAATATTGGATGCTCTTTGAATTATATAGGCTATGTGCTGCATAAAATCAAAACTGCCATGCTAATAAGATCGCTCAAATGAAGACATCAGGACCGTTCATTGCATATCAAACGGCTTATAGTTTGATATTTACTAATTAGGTAATGCATGTACAATAAATAATATAAAAAATTCAAAAAATAATTTAATTTTTTTTTTTTTACATTTTCTATGACCAAATCATACTTATTATTGTCAATTTTAAAAAATTTCATCATTATTTGTCTCTTCAAATTTAGTAAATATTTGTGGACCGTTCATTGTCCCTTGATCATTTTGACGGTCGATCTGAAATGATATGATTTGAAATTTGTTTTGAAATGATCAAGAGAAAATATTGAACGTAACAAACATGAAAGTTCTGAATTTTTATTGTGTCCGAGCTTCGATCCACAGTGAAGTGTTTATAGTCGTTCGATGTTTTAATATTTGATCGGCTCGATGGATAGGTAAATGAAAATAAAATCTCGTCAAACTTCACTACAAGAAACTAAATGCGATGCTCTTTAATTTCAACGGTTCCGATCAACCAACGGACAATATGTTCCCGTACGCCTTCACTAACTCACAAAACAAGAGTTTGTCTTATGAAACATAAACTCTAGTTTGTGAGTTAGTAAAGGCGCGCAAAAATATATCGTCCGCCGGTCGATCGGAACCGTTGAAAATAAAGAGCATCGCATTTAGTTTCTTGTAGCGAAGTTTGACGAGATTTTATTTTCATTTACCTATCCATCGAGCCGATCAAATATTAAAACATCGAACGACTATAAACACTTCACTGTGGATCGAAGCTCGGACACAATAAAAATTCAGAACTTTCATGTTTGTTACGTTCAATATTTTATCTTGATCATTTCAAAACAAATCAAATCATTTCATTTCAGATCGACCGTCGAAATGATCAAGGGACAATGAACGGTCCACAAATATTTACTAAATTTGAAGAGACAAATAATGATGAAATTTTATAAAACTAATAATTACGAGTATGATTTGGCCATAGAAGTCGTAAAAAATTTGAAAATATTTTTTTTGCAATTTTTTAATATTTTTTGCTATGCAAGCATTAATTAATTTGTACATATGTAAATCTGAAACGTCGGATTGAAAATGTGTTGTTTTGATTATCAACGAATATGACAAATGGGTCCCACTTGACATATCATATATGAATAGCAAATTTTTTGTCAAACATAGGCGCGCAGTGAAATTTTTGGAAAATATTCCCCCCTTTCCTATTCTTCTAATGATTTCATATCCTCTCCGATACCGTAATAGGAAATTTAATACAATTACTGGATCTGGACTGTTCTTTTTAACTTTGGCACGAATCGCAAAGCCCAATAATATTGCTCCTGCGCTAGCCCGAATCTCAAAGTGGCTAAGAGTTAATCCAAACCGTAAAGTGAAGCGAATCTTTTATGGTAATGGAGAGGATACTTGTCCATTCTCTAAGTCCCAGTTGAGGCGCGCAATGAAAATTTTGTCAAAATATTTTCCCCTCTTCAATTGCGATCCCTAAAATTCCCCCAAGTCCTTCAATTTCAATAGCGCAACCTTCCTATTCTCTGAGTCCGTAACCTAATCCCCACCAGCGAGGCAGCGAAGCGACAAGGCGCCCCCCACCCCACCCCGCAGACGCGCTGCACGCGGCATACTCAGCGATCCGCGCTCCGGCCTCCGCCTCCTTGTCCTAGGTTTTTGGTCTTCTCCAAGGTTTTCTCTTTCTAACTCCCTCTCTCTCTCTTCTCTGACCCTCGTTCTCCAAGGTTTCTGATGCTTTTGGTAACTATTTATGGATTTTGTAAGTTCACAATCAATTTATTACATGGTACCTGAACTGTTGTACTGATTTCACCGTTTAACTGTTGGAACTTTTATTTGAAAACTAAAAATTCCAACTCAATATATTATATTTGATTAAAATATCCAATTGCAATATTTCCAAACTTGAGTGTTAAAATGTAAATTTCATATCTAATAAATTTGAATTCCGTTTGTTTTCTCTGAATGGTTATAAAAGTCATTAAGCCAAAAGGTGTAACTGGAGGATCACCTTTAATTGATCTCATTAATCTCATTTTAATGTCTTAATTAGCGCACCTCTTCATATTCTCTCTGCTCAATCTCAGTATAGATGTACCCATATCTTGATCTCTCTGAAAAAAGGTATCCGAGAAACAAAATATATAAAAAAGTCAAATATGTTTCTTTCATTAACTCCCACAGAAAGTTCTCTTTGATTTATTTTCCATTTGTATTTTGTCCCAATTAATCAAATTCTGATCTATGCTGGATATTGCGGAGTTATCGTCAGTTGCTTCCATGGTGTGCCTAAAGAGCAACAATCCCGGATTATCTTGGTTGCGGTTCCATCTTGCACAATGAGAAGGGATACGCTTAAGGACAGTGCTTCGCACGATCCGGGTAACTCTATTTCAATTTAATTTATTTTAATTAATTTATAACTATCCGAATATTCTGAAAATTTATTCCAACATTCTTAAGCGTATTTCTATGATTCGGATAGTTAAATTGTATAGATTAATTATGTTATTTGTAGTTCCAATGAACTGAGTCTAATTTTGATTTTATAGATTAAGTATCTGTTTACTCCATTAATCTGGTAGTGATGGAAATATATGAAGCATGAAGTACCTGTACCAACGAAAATAAATATATAACAGGCTACAATACCTTTAATAAATTACAACAATTCATGTTGTAATATGAAATTTCTTAATAGATTCAAAAATCTGAAATTAAATTCGGTCATTTTTAATTAAGTAGGATTTAGATTAGTTAAGTTTTATATGTGCACCGAATTTATTATATGATCCCAATTATTCTGATAAGATTTCTAACAATTTGATTTTGTGATATATTTAGTCATTAATTTGATTAAATTGTAATTGAAAAAATCGAGAAATTTGATCATTACTATAATTAAGTTATTATTTAATTTCTAACTGAAAAAAAAAAATTTAATTTTTATCGACTGCAAAAATTTATAATGAGAAGCATGTAAGATCTCTCTGTTTTGGGATGCAAATAGAAATAATAAAACAAGAGAGTAAATCCAAAGGGCTATCATCTGTTTAATAAAAAGCATCCATATCTGATTCTTACTTGTGATTATTCATTTCATCCCTAACAGAAGTTAGTAATGCTCTCTCTTGTTTCATTCAATTTTCTCCACCAGAGAATAAATAAATAAATAGAATCATATGTTATATTCTCAGTTTCATTTCATCTACAATAACATCGGATTCTAATAAATAAATGGGAAATTAAATTTCGGATTTTAATTGATCCAGATCTTTACGTTTAGATCTCTATTAAATCTTGCTTAGGAGTAAGAATGAAAAACATATTAAACAAAATCCGTTGATAATTAAATTTGATTTGTTTATCATCGGTTTATATGAAGTATTAATTTGCTAATTAAGTTAATATTTTGAATTTCACCAATAAAATTCAGAATCTGATTTTCTGGAAAAAAAAAAACAGAGAATGAAATATACATATTGAGTAAATATTAAAGTATTGTCACTTTAATATATTTAGTATTGGACTTATTTGAAATGAAAATAAATTTAAGGCTATCCGCAAATAAATATCTAGAGTCATCAGTGAAAAAATTACCATTTAATAAAATAACGTTAATTTTGACTCATACTTGATCATTACTCTTAATATATTATAACCGATTGATATAATCAATTTTTATTACAACCAAGAAAAACTGAAAATTAAATGCTCTTGTAACTGCCTTTGTAATTGTAAATCAATTATATATTAACCACCTTTATTATTCTTTTAATTATCTGTGGAAAATGAATAGAAAATATAAGCATTTAATCAATAATTTTATTGTTAATTCTATATCCTAAGATTTGAATAGTATCCGAATTAATCTATATGTCAAATTCATAATATTGTCCACTAAAAAAAAAAAAAGTTAAACTAAATAACTTTTAATAAGCCTGATCCGTTAAAATTTATTCAAGATATGCTAATGGTATGATTGGCTAGTAAAATCTATAACTGATATCATATAATATGCATGTTGTCAAATTATAAAAGTAAATACTCTTAGTGTTCATGCCTGTGCATGATGATCATGATGATGATCATATATTACACGGTTCAGTAAGATATGTACAATAATATAAATTAATATCTATTAATCGAGCAAAATATATAACTAAAGAATACAATTATATTGACAATTAATTTATAAAGATATCATATTCAACTCTTTGCTTATGAATGATCTTACTGTCATTTTGTTTAGTAACAGGATTCATACTTGTGTAAATAACTAAAGAAATGAATAATATAAGAGTGAGGCTATGGTGCTATGCATAGCACGGATGGGGTCCGTGCTACGGTCAAAAATTTGACTTTTTAAAATCTTAATGGTCGATCCAACCGTTCAATGTGATAACCATATGAATATGTACTTGCAAACTAAATTTTATATTTTTTCGAATTTTTTTACTATTTTTTTAGATAGGTAGAATTTTGATGATCCAGAATTTTCAGAAAAACACTGATTTTTCTACCTATCTAAAAAATAGTAAAAAAATTCGAAAAAATATAAAATTTAGTTTGCAAGTACATATTCATATGATTATCACATTGAACGGTTGGATCGACCATTAGGATTTTAAAAAGTCAAATTTTTGACCGTAGCACGGACCCCATCCGTGCTATGCATAGCACCATAGGCTCACTCATAATATAATATTCATACGTTCAACGATAGTTCTTGCATACAGTTGCTCTTGCCTATTTCTAGATAAATTTATCATTTCTGCTAATAAATTGAAATAATTAATAAATGATATTATTTTACATATATAACAGAAAGCGTGTGGAACTTAAATAATCAATGAAATATTAAATCAATATTGCACAACTTGTATAACATGACTAAGTTGATAAAATCAATTGATTGAATTCTACTATAGTAAATTGTCTATGACAGTTAGTACTAATTTGAGTGCATTAAATATGCACAATATATGAAAGAAAAATAAGAAAAATATCTAATATTTCTGAAAAATGAAAAGAAAATTTGATGGTATAAATTAAAGACCAATTTTATTAATGATTTTGTAAATGTTACATTAATTGGTCTGTTAGATTTGTATTATATGAATGCATTATATATGCATAAGGTTGAGTATTTATTGAAATACATAAGTAAAAAAAATGATATTCTTATCATATCATATATAACTGAAAATGTGGGGGTTTAAATTTCTTGAAATATTTATCTCATGCTACAATATACATGAATAATAATATGATCAATACTATGCAGCATGATACTATGATTAATTATTTATAAATGTCTCGACAAACTATCAAAGATTATTACTAATAGTTAAAAAAAAAAAAAAGTGGATTTACAAGCTTGAGCAACAAATGATGATTCATTGATATGAAAATATTGATGATGGACAACAATTCAAGTCCCTATATAAATTTCATCGAGGGGATGGGTGTTAGCCCTAATGGGTCTTCTTGCGGTGGCAACCCAATTTCTGATAGACGATCTCTTGAAAGAGATTCAATGGGTAATAACAAGCCGATAAGTTGACCAAAAGAGCGCACACTTTTAGGAGCATTGACTCCAACCCCATCCCTGTGGTGAGTGTGCTCTATGTAGATGATAGGATGAGCAATTTAGCTCTAAATGAGAACCGAGGCGGTAATTTCTGCAGGATATGAATCTACACATATCCTTGGTAGGTAACTCACCTATATGAGAGTGTCTGTATACGGTCGCGGTGCGAGGCATGGGTAAGCCTTTAAGATTCTCATGAAAAATCCAAGAATTGCGTAAGGCCATTAATGCGCATACCGCGACGAGAATCTCCATATTGTGTGTGTGGTAGTTGAATTTTGGAAAAAAAGAACGAGTTCAAGACATAGTTCACTCTGTTTCCTCCAAATTAAAGCTATCAATACTAGATGAAGTTCAAAGTTTCTAAACTACTTCATCGATGCACAATATAAATATCCAGCAATTTGCTTCTATAAAATGTTTTGTTTGATATTCTTAAATTTTGAGTTTTGTGGGGGATTGTTGGAACTTTTATTTGAAAACTCAAAATTCCAACTCAATATATTATATTTGATTAAAATATCCAATTGCAATATTTCCAAACTTGAGTGTTAAAATGTAAATTTCATATCTAATAAATTTGAATTCCGTTTGTTTTCTCTGAATGGTTATAAAAGTCATTAAGCCAAAAGGCGTAACTGGAAGATCACCTTTAATTGATCTCATTAATCTCATTTTAATGTCTTAATTAGCGCACCTCTTCATATTCTCTCTGCTCAATCTCAGTATAGATGTACGCATATCTTGATCTCTCTGAAAAAGGGTATCCGAGAAACAAAATATATAAAAAAGTCAAATATGTTAATTTCATTAACTCCCACAGAAAGTTCTCTTTGATTTATTTTCCATTTGTATTTTGTCCCAATTAATCAAATTCTGATCTATGCTGGATATTGCGGAGTTATCGTCAGTTGCTTCCATGGCGTGCCTAAAGAGCAACAATCCCGGATTATCTTGGTTGCGGTTCCATCTTGCACAATGAGACGGACTACGCTTAAGGACAGTGCTTCGCACGATCCGGGTAACTCTATTTCAATTTAATTTATTTTAATTAATTTATAACTATTCGAATATTCTGAAAATTTATTCCAACATTAACTTCTTGTTCCATTTTGTTTGAGTTGGTACCTTAATCAATTTAAGTTCTTGTTCCATTACTGTAGTTGGTACCGTAACATTGATTTTGTATTGATTTCACCTGTAGTTGGTACCCTAATCTTGTTCCATTTTGTTTGAGTTCTCTTTTAATGTTCAATTTTCATTAATTTTCATTTTACTTTTAGTTGCCTCATTCTTAAAACTTTTGTTTTAATAATCTACAAGCTGCATTTTATTGTGCACAATGAAAAAAGCTACAAACCTTCATACAAATAGACTTGTGATACGATACTTGTTAATTTGTATTAGCCACCTTGATTTTTGGTTCAACATTGTTGGTTAGCATTTGAATTGAAGACTAACTAAACCTACGGGCTATTGTTTAAATTTCATAGATGAGCAGGAGCGTTATAGAAATGTAGGAGATTTTCTGAAAGTTCTTCACATGTTAGAAGCTTTTTGCAAATTTCTATTCAAAATTTTACAGAGGCCAAAAGAAACCTTGTTGCGTGAGTCAGCGTGAGTTAACTAGGCAGGAGCAGCTCCATATGAAGTTACTTGTTGTAGTTCTACTGCATGACTTGCAAGATATGTTTCTCTAAAGAGCTTTCTGCTCTTAAATCGTAGTCTTACTAAATATTTGCACATTACAATTGAACTTTTGTTTGAGCCTCAAAAGGTGCATGTAACCAAGATTCATTTTTCTTGTGGTGTATTGCACAGTGGCTCAAGGATGTTCTGAACGCTAGTAGGCTTGAAACGAAATCACCAAAGAACCAGCATCAAATACCGTAAGTAATCCATTTCATCATTTAATTGAATACATTAATGCATTAAAGGTGTTCGATGAAATGCTCAAACCAAAATTAGATTTTAGATGAGGGTAGTGGAGTTGTCAATGATTGTGTTTAGTTGAATATTGTCACTGAACTTTCTATTTGTTTCTATCAAGGGTTTTATAATTGCCTTTATCTGTGTGAAAGAGATATTGCAGTTGAATATTATGTATGATTTTCAAAAGGCCCTTCATTAAACAGTGGAATCAGAGCTTAACAATGACCAAGCACACCAAATTGGAGAAATTAGTTAATAATAGAGGCTTGGTGGAACATGAACACTTGATCTCATACTGCCTAAACCACAAATTGCAATATAAAACCCTTGATAGAAACAAACAGAAAGTTCAGTGACAATATTCAACTAAACCCTTAAATTTGCTACTTAATATCATTATTCAGTTTTGATATGAGACATACGGGGATGCAGGTTAGACAAATGACAATAGTCTGTTCTTGGACTGATATGTCTATTATATTTCATGAGATCTTATTAGTAACTATGCACATACATACAAGTAAATTGAGTTGATAAAACAGTGGACATACATGTGAAATATATATAAAAAAAGTTACTTTACAAAATTATTATGGGAATAGCCCACTGTTTCAGTACATTCACACTATAATTTTGTAAATAAAGCAAAAAAAAGGATTAATATGTAAATATTCTGAAATAAGAATGCAAGGATCAAAATGAGTATGTCTCAGGAGAGCATTCAATGATTTTTCAAGTATTAGGGTATTCACAGCTTCTATAAACAAGACATAAATAAAAAAATATAATAAAAAAATAATAATAAATGTCATTTTATCACTAAATGGGGTTATAAATAAATTGAATGGGTTTGAATGGGGAAATAACTAATTTAAAGTTTTGATGGGTAAATATCTAAATTGATGAAGGAGGAAACGGGGCAGTACTATGAGCTAGCCGACGCTAGTCACTTCTAAGCACGCAGTTGTGCGACGGTTCAGTTTCCCATCAACTCCGAGCTCGAGGTAATTAATCTCACTAATTAACAATCTGAATTTTTTCCTACTTTGCTTTCGTTTGTGTGGGAAATATTTGGAGTCATTGTGCTTGTTATTCCAAGCTTGTGGATGAATTTAGTTGTTGAGCCATCTCCTAAATTAGATTTTCGTTTATGCAATTACTACTTGATTTAGTTATTTAGGCATAAATTGGTCATGCTTTATCTGTACACATTCATGTTTGTGTCTAATAAATAGTTGTGAATAGTTGATAATCAGGTATGTAGTATTTACTAAGAGTTGTTAAACATTTTTTATTCTTTTCTCTATGTTATGTTTTCTTTTTTATCTAGTTATATAGTATGCACTATTGTTTTTTTATAGATTTTGGCTCTTCTGTAGTTTGTATGGGAGTTTTGAATGTTGTAATTTAGCAACTTTTAGGGGGGGTTTCTATAAAATTGGAAGTAGTTTGCTCCAGCCACATTGTCAGCTTCAATGGGTTTCTCTGGTACTGCTGTAAAAAACATACATAGGGTTGGTGTTAGATTTGTTAATTTTTGTTGTTATTTTTTTTTATAACCATTGAAGACTTTTGACTTATCAAATTGAAAATTGAGTAATTTGTACTCTCAATGTGTATTTATTGGTTCCAGGCATACAATTAGAGATTGGGATAGGAGTGGATTAGCGAATGTATTTACTGGTACTGGATGAAGAGAATGGTACTTAAGTGTCACTTTGTTCTTTTAATCTTTTTTAATTATATGTCTTAAGGGCACAAAAGTCATTTTTATTCAAATGAAATCATTTCTTTTTTATCATGTGTATATTTCAATCAATTAACAGTAAAGAATTGAATTCTTCTCTATATTTACTCCGGTCAACAAAATTCAATTAGAAATCATCTCTATTGAACTCTAGCACCCTCATGGTTCCGCTCAGACCCTAATGGTCTTTTTAAATGCACATATTAGGTACTGGGATGCGTATTGGAACTATTCTGGATCCAACAATGCTGCTGTCATGGACATGTAAGTAATTTTGTCAAAAATATTTGCTATATCTTAACATGTGTACTGCCAGCACAATGTGAAAATTAATTGATATTATTCCGAATATATATATATGCTTGGTGGGTATATGCAAATAATAACAAGTATGCAATAATACTCTCAAGATTAACTTGTAAATATTGGTTTGTACTAGATTTCACTACATGGCAATATCTTATAATAGTAGAAGGAAATGTCATCTAAAAGAGATGAGACCATCTGAAAAGGATTACTTGTCGGATGTAATGAACTCATTTCTTGCTGTCATTTTACCAAGTCGAATGTAGATGTAAGTTATGGCTATCATTTTATGTGGTGAAGTCATACTTTTTTACAGTTTGTAGAGTGTGGGAAGCAAAAGCACGACAAGCTAATAGTGATATTAAATTGGTCCTAATTCGGATTGGTGTTGCGCTTGGCAAGGATGGCGATGCTTTAGATTTTTACTATCTAAATATTATATTGTATTACCTTTTAGTATTCTTAACCAAGAATATCAAATTATTGTTGTAATGCATTGTGATATTTTGGTTCAATGTGTGATAATTATACTATATTGATTAATGTTTATTGCATGCTTTCGATATGTATATCAATGTGTTTATGTTTATTTGATTCAACGGGAAATGGGGAATGTAAAAGAGTTCTGGGTTGGTACGGGGAGGATTGTAGAATGGGGGCATGCTGATATGATGCAATTTATGGTTATTATTTGCATGGGGCCCATGTAAAAAACTAGGTGGGGCCCACAGCCTATCCATGCAAATAAACAAGTGGGACTCACATGATTTATCCTTGGAAATACTCACGTGGGGTCTACGCTCCTATCCTTGCAAATACTCACAAGCTAGCCTTGCAAATACCACGATGGGACCCATACTTCTATCCTTGCAAATACTCAAAGGATATCCTTGCAAATACATAGATGGGACCCACAGTCCTATCCTTGCAAATACTTAGATGGGCCCCACGTTTCTATCCTTGCAAATAATAAGATGGGTCCCACGTTCCTATCCTTGCAAATACTCCAGCCAGGCCCCAACCCTGAAAGTTTTTACATGCGCAGTTGTTCCATGGGGAACCGCATGCAAAAGGCCGGGAAAAGGTATTTACATGCGTGTCCATGGAAATATTGAGTATTTACAACGGGGGTATAACCATGGGTAGTATTAACATTCGTAGGCGCATGCAACAAGCATTTTTGAGGCTTGTTGCATGCGTAGGCGCATGCAACAAGCCATTTTCAGACCCATGCTACAAACGAAAATTCTGGTAGTGTATATCATCAGAGCTTTGGGTAAAGAGACAAGAATAAATCTTCATTGATATGGGATGAGGGTTTAACACCGAGCTTTGCTCATTTTAGTGAATTTCGGGCATTACTCTCGGGTTTGTAAAGAGGAACGGAGGAAGAAGAAGGGGTCTGGTAAGCGGGACCCACATGTCATTCTCTCCATTTTTAATGCTTTACTCCTTTTATTTGTATTGTTTTCCTTGGCTGCGCTCGGTGCTCATGAGCCGCATAAGGCTTTGTTAATGGTGCACCGCACGCTGGGAGCACGCAAGCCGAAGGGGTCATCTTGCTGAGTTTTAAAACCCAGCGACCCCATGAGGTTTCTTCATGGACTCGGTTTTCTGTGAGCCATTAGGCTTTTAGCTTGGTCTACGGAGTTCAATATTCATACTCCGGGTTTATCTGGACCGAGCTTCCAATAAGTTTGTGGATATGCGGCTGACATGCGGGCCCTTTTGCTAGGTTCCGTTTAAAGTCCCCAATTTTGCACCCAGGGTGTTTAGGAGGTAGAATTTGCTAAGTGCTACCATACTTTTGCACCCCAAATGTTACCTCTGCATTGTTTAATTCTTAAAGAATTAATTACTTCATTATTTTGGCCATAGTGCACACCAAAATTGAAGTCCTTGCATGTAGAATATTAGCAAGAATTTCAAGGTGCTGTACTCAACTTGCTTTGAAGGGCTTGAGCACAACTTTGGCATCTTAATTCCCCCAGAAATTGCCGTCATGTTGAGTTTAAATAACAACTTTTTAGGGTCAAACAAGATGATGAAAGCCAATTAGCAGAACAAGAAAGACAACCAGTGCAACGTGAAAGACAACTAGAAGAAGATGAAATACAACTAGAATAATATGAAATACAGCTAGAAGAAGATGAAATACAACTAGAATAATATGAAACACAACTAGATGAAGATGAAATACAACATGTAGTAGACGAAAACAACAAGTACACATGAAAGACAACTAGAAGAAGATGAAATACAACATGTAGTAGACAATAAAAGCCAACTAGTAGAACAAGAAAGACAAATAGTGCAAGATGAAATACAGCTAGAAGAAGATGAATACTGCTAGAAGAAGGTGAAATACAACTAGAATAATATGAAATACAACTAGAAGAAGATGAAATACAACCTGTAGTAGATGAAAGACAACCAGTAGAACATGAAAGACAACTAGTAGAAAATGAAATACAACTAGAAGAAGATGAAATATATCCTGTAGTAGACGAAAACAACAAGTAAAACATGAAAGACAACTAGAAGAAGATAAAATACAATATCTGAGAATTTAACAATCGAGGATTTAACAGATATTGCCACATCTGAGGATGACAACATGGAGTTGGATGATACAAGTGAAGCCTCAACAATTCCATCTAAAGATGTAACACTAGAACTTGAAAGTAATAATTATGAGTCAGAAATTGAAATGACAGATGAAGAAGGAGGTGAAGAATGTGAGTGTATAATTAATACAAGCTTTTACTTGAATAAGGGTCAAACACATAATGAGTAAACTAGATTAAGAAGCCTTCTTGATGAATCCAATAAGGTATCTCTTACAAAAGATGATATTATTCAAGACTTAAGATCTATAATTCTTGACTTAGAGTTCAAAGTTGTCGAGTTACAAGAATCAAATTGGACCAACATATGTCAATCACACATAGGTGAAATAAAAATTCTAAAAGTAAAAGTACAAAATTTGAAAACTGAAATGTGGCTCTAAGGTCTCAAATTGAATCTACTAATCTTATTAGTTTAAATTTTGATGAAGTGGATAAAATATTTGAGAAACGATGATATCCAAATGATAAGTCGTGTTTTGGATATAAAAAAGATCATTCACTTGATTCCAAAAGTTCCTTAAATCTAAAAGAGAAAAGGGAATACAATAATTTAAAAGATAAAAATAACCAAAATAGAGTTAAGTATGGTTTCAATTGCAAAAACTTCATGGATAAATATAATATTCAATACAACGGTAGGCGCACATTAATTCCACAAAGGAAACAAATTCAAAACTCAAATGCCAACAATTACAGTTCTAGAAAACAGAATCACGCATTTATGTATATGAACAATAATATTAAATACAAGGGTAAAAATGCACATAATAATTCGAAAAATATATTCACACCACAAGGGTCAAACAGAATCTACTTTAAGGGACCGGATGGATGGTTTTATAAATTAAAGGATAAAATGTTTCACAAAGAGAGATCCAAAGAAATAGTACATTAAGAATCACTTTCTTACATAACAATAAATTTGATTCACACAAAAACAAAAAATTTCCATCCAAGTTTTCAAATAGGTTTTCAAATACTTCTTGGAATCAAACTCAAAAGTTAAATGGTCATTTCCAAACTCGTTTTGAAATGGGTTCGGTGTTAGGTACTAAGCTGAATTTCACATTTTACAATTATTGTTGTAAGCTTGGTCACTCCTCATTAGAGTGTAGATTTAGGAAAGGAAACAATAATTCAAATGTTGTTTGGATTCCTAAAGCTAAACTTACATAAAGTTGTGCTTCAAATCTCCCTAAATTATTCAAATTGCTAAAATAAATAAATGGAGAGATTAAATAAAAGGTATAGTATGTTAGACTTATTTTCCTTTCACAAGGGGTAAAATGATATTATTTTTAGTTCAACTAATGCGGCACTTGCCGAGGAGTTTTCATCTCTTATGAGTAGTGAATTTGAAATGAGAATGATGGGTGAATTGAATTTCTTCCTGGGGCTCCAAATCAAGCAACTTTTGGATGGCATTTTTGTGAGTCAAACCAAGTATGCAAAGGAGTTGATAAAGAAATTCAGAATGACCGAGAGCAAGACGAGTCCCACACTATCAACGCGAATCTTGACTCGATTCCAAGAGACACCCGTAGACATCACTCAATACTGAGCTATAATAGGTAATCTACTCTATTTAACTACTAGTAGATCTGATATTATGTTTGCGGTATGTCTTGTGCTAAATTTCAAGCTATACCCCAAAAGGTTGCACTTGAAAACCATTAAAAGAATTGTCAAATATATCAAAAGCACTCTAAACTTGGGACTATGGTATGACAAACGATTGAAATTAGATTTGATAGGATATACCGATACTGATTTTGCCGGAGACCTAATAGATTGAAAGAGTACAAGTGATACATGCCAATTTCTTGGCGGATCACTTGTTTCTTGGTCGAGCCGTAAACAAATCTCGGTTGCACCTTCCACAGCGGAAGCCGAGTATGTTGCGGCTGGTAGTTGTTGCGCACAAATATTATGGATGATCTAAACTCTGAATAATTATGAAATACGCTTCCGCAACGTACCAATTATGTGTGACAATACCAGTGCCATTATGATTTCCAAAAATCCAGTTCTTCATTCTATAACTAATCACATAGAAATACGACACCATTTTATTCAGGATCATATTGAAAAAGGTGAAATAAAACTCATACATATCGACACTAAAAACCAAGTGACCGATATTTTTATTAAGCCCTTGAATACTCAACAATATAATGAACTAAGGTTTAAATTAGGCATGCTTGAACTTAAGGACTAGATCATGCTCCAAATACATATCCATACATTTTTTAATTGAAAACATAGCAATCAAATAGCTCATTTTAAGATCAATTTCCAGAATCAAACGTTGGAAACGTTTATAAAACGTGGAATGTTTTTGAGATTCAGTTCAACATATGTCAAAACACAAACAAACGTAGGTAACGTTTTCAAAAATGTTGGAATGATTTCAACGCTCAAAATTCTGAAAAATTAACATTTCTGAGAAACCAACCAAATCATTGTAACGTTTTGTAAAACGTTATAACGTTTTAGAGATATTCAAAAATTCTGAAAGGTCAGAGTTTCTGGAAAATAAAGTACCAACATTTTTGAAAAATAGTTGTAACATTTTAGCAAACGTTGGAACGTTTTTATTGAAATCCAACAATACTGAAAATTTGAAACTTCAGAAATTGGTTGTAAAAATATCGAGCCAAACATTGGCAACATTTATAAACATTGGTACGTTTTACACAAAAACCATGTATGGCTGGTGCGAACCGAACCCATCCATTTCTTCTCTATTCTTCCCTCAGGCCTCTTCCTTTCTTTCTCTTCTCCTCTCCGCCACCTTTCATCTCCTCCTCCCATTTCGGCCACCACAAATCACCAAATCAAAAACTTTGTGGTGCGTTCTTCTCTCCTCTCAGCCCTCTATCTATTTCTCCCTTTAAAATCACAATATCTTCTCTCTTCTCCTCTCTCCACCGAAACCCTAGCCAAGCCCTCTCTTTAAATTCGGCGATTCAACTGTTAAATCGACGATTCAACTTCGCCATTGTGCTTCTAGAGTCTCTCTCTTCTTGAATTTGTCAATCTCGAATCGGTAAAGTTTCATTTTTCTCTCGTTTTCGATGCCTCCTAGGAGTCTTGACAAGCTTATTGCAATGAGGAGAAAGAAAAGACTCCGAAATGAATCGGGTCAATTGAGTGGAAGTGCAATAGAGTCTGATACTACAACTATCCGAACTAATACCTATCTTTTTCGGAATGCTAATGCCCATTCAAATTTTACCGGCCAATTTAGTACTCGGAGTTTGACAAATATTACAATTTTGATAAATCCACGGTTACCTTTGGATTTCCCGAGGATAATAAAATTATCTAATACCTAACTCATTGGAATTGGGATCTGTTGATTAAATGTAGTGAACCGTATAGTGATCTATGCAAACCTTCTAATCTTTGATAATCCATTTTACCTCTCCTCTTATGTGTGTGGAAAAGAAATTGTTCTCTCTCTTGAAAACCTAGCAAATTAGCTTGAATTACCAAATGAGGGTGATGAATCCTATCTTTTTCAAAGTTGGCCAAGTGAGGCTATGGATACGCCCGATCATTATAAGACTTGGTTTGATCGTAACAACCGCGGTGGGGCAAAACTCTATGCGTCCCATCTTTCATCACTCCACCGTTTGTTTTTCTTATTCATTAACAATATTCTCATCCCAAAAGCAACGATCAAAACCAACATGGAATGGGGGCCTATCTATTACATGCGTCATCTTATCTCTTTGGATGACAAACGGTTCAACATTTCTTACATTATTCTTCGCCACATGAGAAGTGCTTTACAAAAGCACGGTTGCAAATTTGCCATATGGTCACCTCATTCACAAAATTATTCGCCAAAGTGGCACAATCATCCCCGATGACCTTCTTACCGAAACACCGATCAATTTGGTTGATCTCTTACCCAAACATGGTTGGACCCAAAGTTATTCGGACTCGGGTCTACAAATGTTCCGACCTGATAGATGGGACGTAAATGATAGGATCAATACCCCCAATGCCCAACCAAACCAATATTGAGATCCATATGAGAACGAACCACCGGCACAAGACCCATCGGCACTGGTACAATCGCAAATGGATCAAGGTGACATACCCCAAGGCATGAACGATAAATTAGATTGGATAATCGAACACATACCAATTGGAAATGTCCAAAGAGTTTCACGACATGACCAAAGGACTTCAAGAAGTTCACGCACAAGTCCGCGAAAACACCAAAGCTATCACTCGCTTGATGAAGTTCAAACCGACCTTGCGACTCGATTTGTGCGGCAATTTGGTGCCTCGAGTGGTGACACAACTAGTGCTGGTCATCATGCTCAATCCGATGAAGAAGAAGAAGAAGAAGAAGAAGAAAACGATGATAATGATTATGAAGAAGACAATGCGTCCGACTAGCCATTTCTTACTCTTTTCGTTAAAATTTTAAAATTTGCTAGTTGGTTGCTATGCTATAAACTTGTGTTATTTTTTTCTTATTGCATGATTTGGACAACTTTGCTTAGGTTAATTAAGTGAGAATTGTTTAATTTGCTATTGATACGAACCTATTGCTTATGATTGATTTGTGATGTTTAAACCAAGTATTTAATCTTGCATGACATTATTAGTGATATTTGATATATTGCATGCCTTATTTGTGTTAATTGACATTTCTCGATCCAAATTGCAATTGCAAATGGATATGTCAATTCCTCAATTTATTTTGTTCTTTGTAATCACCCTTGTTATATTTCAAAATTGATGGGAGTGCATATTTTGAGGGGGAGCACTAAGGCATTGTGCTATTTTTTCTCCCTTTTGTCGATTTTCAAAAGGGGGAGAAAATACAAAACATGCAAAAATGATTATTGGGAAAACTAAATTTGAAAAAAATCGATTTATGCACTTACTTGTGTTGTATGTTTTGCAAATCGTCAAAAGGGAGAGATTGTTGTTTCAAGCAATTCTCTTTTTCATCTATTTGACTAATTTGCAAAACATACAATTATTGAATTTTACGATTTCTCTATTTTAGAAATTATGCATGTTCAAGACAATTAGAATTACAATATAAGATTGGTTGAACTGAAGAAATCATCAAGACATTTATCAAGAATTTAAATTGTAAAATTATAAACTTGATAAAGTATTTTTTTTATGTTGTTTTACAAGGACAAACGTTGATAACGTTTGCTAAATGTTATAACAATTTGGATGTGTGAAAAAACACTGAGAAATCAATTGATCATAGGCTAAAGGAAATACAATGTTGGCAACGTTTGTAAAAAAGTTGAAACGTTTGGTAATGATTGATTTCCAGAGGAAATCGTTTGATAATGATTAACAAACGTTGGTAACGTTTGAACTGAGCTTACAAAAAATGACTGTTTTGATCGATTGATTTCCAGAGGAAATCGTTTGGTAATGATTAACAAACATTGGTAACGTTTAAACTGAGCTCACAGAAAAAGAAACCTTAAATTCAAATTTTGTACTAAACGTTTTCAACGTTTTGACAAACGTTGTAATTGTGTAGTGCAGATAGCTCTTTCCAGAGCTGCCACTATAAATAGAGCTTTATGGTTCTTTTCAAAAGAACTTTTAGCCGCTCCTAACTTTTAAAAGCGATTTTCTGTGAGCTTGAGTTCCTCAATTGTTGTGAGAGCTTAAAACTTCAATATCTCTTGAACAACCTCAAATCTACTTCACTACTCTCGAGTTAGATTAGGTTAGAGTGAGTTTTTGAGTGTTTCTCTTGAGACTCTAAACTTAGAGACTTTGTTCTCTATTTGAATTAGCCGTGTGACTTTCAGTGATTGTAAGGGCTCACCGGTTTACAAGTTGGCCGTGTGACTTTTCGTTGGTTGTAAGGGCTCACTGGTTTACAAGTTGTAACATTTCTTGTTGGGTAATAGAATGGCGCACCGAGAAGCAATTGCGATGTCCCGGAAACGTAGGTATTTTAAGCCAAACTCCGTTATCATCTCAGGTGTCAATTTCTCTAAACGCATCTACTTTATTTTACTTGCGATTATTTTCAGTTTTTAAGTATTAGCGGTGCCTTAGGTATAACAATCATGCCTTACCTTGAGTATCGATATTTCAATTTTTGTGGTCTTTAGTGAGTAAGATATTTATTGATGATTCCCTGAAGAGATTGAAAAATGTTCTCGCTGCTTTCTCAACCCTCATAATTGTCTAATTCAGAGTATTGCATGAATATCAAAATTATTGTGCATAGTTTTTCAACTCCAACTTTCTTTATGAATAACTGATTAAACATTTATCTAGACTGCCATACTCTCATCTGCATAGATACTCTGATATATATCAAACCAAAATGAAGCAAAATTGTGCGGACGACCGTTTTGTCTACATGGGCCTAAAAGGACAGTCTCATGTAAAGACTTTCTTTTCGTTTCTTTTTTTTCTTTGTTTTGTTTCCGTGTGGACGACCGTTTTTGGTTTTGTTTATTTGGAGCTCAAATGCTCAATTGGTTGTACAAGTTCTCTCAGAGATTTAGACTTCAATCTAATGTTATCAATTGGCCAAATTGTTCTCAAGATTCCTGTTTCAAACTACAGTAATAATGTTTTATTTGATGAGTTAACAAACATGACTATTATCTCACAGATGACCAGATCTCAATTCTGTCAAATTGCTTCTTACCGGCTTGACTGTTAATTAACACACACAAATACCTTTTTGTTTGATTATATTTACGATGAACTTGAATAAAACAGAGAATTTGTTAGTCAGGGAGGGCTATTCAAAATCTAATTGGGCTTTTCAAGGATGTATAACAGGCCTAAAGTAACAATGCGGCCCAACCTAATTGGATACAAGAACGGTGATTAATTAATTAGACGTTCATAGGTATAGATCTTTGAATTGATATTGGTGTGAGGCTCATGATATTTATGTTTTGGCTCACGATTCTTGGGATTTGTGAGTAATTTTACGTTCTTCAATTTCTCATATCATTCTATATAGGTGATGATTTTTTTATTGCTTCCATATTACCAGATCATTCTCTTGGTAAATTTGCACGACGTACACAGTACACACAACCTTTTACAATAGTACGTAATTTTGTTAGTCCGAATCTAAAGTATTAAGTATAATTTACATAACTATATTTAAAATATTGGAGAAAATTAACTACTAACAAAATCTTGGTGGATATGTGCTTGAACAGGGTGGAAATATGAGTAACCCTAATTGTTCTGGTTTTAGTATTAGGCTTTGTTTTGTTGCCTTCTTTGTCTTGTTTGTTTGGGTCTTGAATTTGGTGTAGTTTTGGATGTGGATTTGTTTTAGATTTAGGTTTTGTTTTGGCTTTGCTTTGTAGCTTCTTGCTGTGAAATTTAGAGTTTCTAGTTTGTGCCTTGAATGTCATTTGTCATTTGGAGTTAAGAGTTTAGTTTGTGTCTTCAAAGGCATTTCCCATTTGAATTTAAGTTTTGGTTTGTGTATTAGTACCAAATGATGTAAAAATTGATGACATCCAAGATATATTAAAAGTTTAAGATATAACCAAGGTTTTTGAGTGATGAAAAGCGCTAAAAACAAAGACATCGTCCTATTTGGAAAATGTATCTCAACAGTTTTATATGTGGTCTTATATCCCAAATAATTTCAGCCCAAAAGCGCACTTCGGATCCTAAAGGCCTTCTTTACTATTGGCTTTATCTTTCGACACATATCAAATTATGATAGACAATACAAATTGTAGCGATTTTATTTATATGAACAACATAATAAACAAATTAATTTAATATGAAAAAAAATTATCATCTAAATTTTAAAATATAAACGATTTGACACTAACGCATCAGAGTACCAGTATCCTCTATCCATTTTTAAATGGAAAAAACAAAGAAAAAAAAAAAGTAGGCAAAAGACCTATGCATCATTTTCTAAAAAGGAATCAAATTAGTTACTCTTCTTTCTAAATAGCAAAAATATATTTTTTCTATTCCAACTGTTCAAATTTAGAGATAAAATATGTTATTTTCTCCTCTTCAAAATTTGGACCGTTAAAAATATTTATAAAGTTAGATAAAAAAAGCTTATTCTTGCTTTTCTTGAAAAATAGCAGCAAATTATCATCCTTCCAAAAGCTTACTACACTTCCCAAATCCCAATACAGTTTTGGTTAGTAAATCTCTATTTCTACGAGTTCTAACCCTCATCCGAACATAGTTCTTTTAGATCAGAACTGTCCGATCAGAATTTGAGTTATCCAGCCTGATGTGAAATGCACATAGTTCTTTTAATATTCATAATAAAGTAGATCTGACGGCTGGTTCAAATCTAAACTCAAAATTTGTGAAATGCAAACATAATACTTGTTGTTTGGTGCTTCATAAAGATTTGGTTCACTTCAGGAGCGGAGTCAAACATTTAAACTATGAGGATCAAATCTAAATGGAGGTCAATTATATAAATTTTCTATACTGAAAATAGAGATTTGACATTTTATTCTAAATTATATAAAAAAATATAAAAAAAAATTGAAAAAAAAAAAAGATCAATTGATACGCATTTACAATTAATGCCTCCGCCTGTGGTGCAGCTTGATTTAGTTTGTCTCAAGGTCCAATTAAAGAACAAAATTGCAAAAAGATAATATGTTTATATTATTTTCTGTACTATAGTTTTATTTGTACTTAATATTTTTTTCACAAGTTTATATCTATGTAATTATCAATTAATTATAAGCTCACGTGATGTTTTCAGATAAATAATAATTTAATAAATTTTAGCAATATTACTAAAGTTGTAATTATTTTTTAATTAAAATTATAATTATCATGTTAGCATATGTAATTGTTTTTTTTTTTTCAAATGAGATAAGGATACTCTAAAACCTCCTGACACGCACCTACGTAAAGGGTAGTTTCTTTCTGACGGTTTGTCCGTGAAGAGGGCAGGAATAGGGGTGCAAACGGATCGGATAAAATCCGACCGTATCCGAAAATTAGATACGGATATCCGATATCCGAATATCCGTGCGGATACGGATACGGATATGGTTTTGAATATTAATTATCCGTATCCGAATAGTAGATATATACTATATAGTTTAATATATATTATGAACATATTTATGTATATATTCACGGATATCCGATATCCGATCCGTATCCGTACGTATCCGTCTAATATCCGATCCGTATCAGTCTAATATCCGATCCGTATCCGTATCCGAAAAATAAAAACGGATACGGATATGGTTTTACCACTATCCGATCCGTATCCGATCCGTTTGCACCCCTAGGCAGGAACGAACCCCAACCCCCCTGCCCTCGCGTGGGAGAGCGATTGTCTTTACAGCTTGCACTGAATTCACTAGGCAGCGGTGGCACAAACAGGATTTCTGTATGTTCTCGCTGCTTCTCGAACTCGAATACATTAAAGGTTATGATTTCTAGGTTTGCCGATACCCACTTTATAAAGTGTTGTGATCCACATGTCATGTCTTGTATCGCGTATCGTGATTATAATTATGTTTCCTAAAAATAGAATCAGTGCGATTGGCGAATTGATTTCATAAAGACACCATATCATATTGTCATCACTTATGCATATATTCTCAACATTATTTTTATTTTTTATTTTTTACTTTTTTTCAGCGCGATGTTCGATGTGCAGTATAAATGCATAATGCCGACATTTATGATGTGATATGAAAGAAAAATATAAAACAATTTAACATCTTTTATGAGCTATAAATTAATTTATGGGTTTGATATGAACGAGCAATGGCCTTGTATATATACGGTGCAGATTGTTGTGTATACACCGTTGTTTCTCAGTTATGCATATATTCCCGACATTTTTATTAATTTCCAAAGTTAATTACAAATTAATAAATATACTCATGTAACCTTGGTTTTTTCAAAAATGTCCAAACCGGTCACAAAATGGCCGGTTTTTCCTATTTATTTTATCGTTTAAACTCTAAAAATATACCCTAATCCCTCCTTACAATTCACACCGAAGGTCTTCCCTCTAATCCGTTTCAGGTAAGGTTTTTACTTTATTTTATTTTATTTTTTTTATTATATTTTTTAATTTTTAGAATAATTAATTTAATTATTAAAAAATTAAATTTAATTAAAAAAAAACTAATTTAATTATTAAAAATAATTAAATTAATTCCTTAAAACCTTAAACTCAAACCCCAAACCCCAACCCAAAACTCAAAACCCTAAACACTAAACAAACATATAAATTAGTAACCTGACAATTGTTTACCATTTTCTAAAATGTAGTTTGTTTACCATGGTCCTTATTTCATTACATTATGGTGGGAAGATGCTTAGTAATGCACACGGGGCTTATTACAACAAAGATTTTGTTGATTCATTTATGATTCCCGATGATATCTTGATCACTCAAAAGAGAGCGATGTTTTAATTCTTTTAAAATTATAAACTCGGAAATGCTATCGGTTCGGACTGCAAGCGCACAATCCTATCGAGTAGTATAATCGAGATTGATCCACAGGGAATATTGGTTCAGAGTCTTGACCGATCAAATCACAATCTTTCGAAAGGCTAGACGAAATCTGAAAATTTGAGAGTTGAAGTTGTGATCAATGTAAATTTGGCAATAATTAAAAGTAATTAAAATAAAGATAGAGATGAGAATTTCTAGGGTTTCGGCACACCATTGCTACTCAATCCACTTTGATATTCTACTTCTGTCGGGTCTGATTTCCTATTGTTGTTTTATGGAAGACACCACATAGGACACTGCGAGTTATTTTACGCAAATGACAGATCTTCCATCGAGATTCTACATAGGACACTGCGAGTTATCTTACGCAAATGACAGATCTCTAAATACACAAGTTACTACATAGATCACTGTGATTTATCTTACGCAAATGATAGAACTTGGTTCGCGTTTTGTTGTTCCGATTTATGGTTTCCCCGCTAAGGTTTTCTTCACATAAATCTAATGACTCCCAATGAGGCTAACTCGTGCAACATAGTTTCTCTTACCATTAAAGCACTGTCACTACCCTAACGGATTAAACTAGATCATCGATATTAGATGAAGGGATAATAAATCACAAAAGCATTTCAATCAAACAACAAGAAATCATAATCAACAGAAAATATATATATCAAAGCATCATGAGTAACAAGGTTTACTGTCTAGCCCCTAAGAAAAGAACTTAGCCGCGGAACGGCATTGTTACAATCACTCCTCTCTTTCTCACTTAATCAAATCTAACCCAAATTATAAAGATGAGTTTCTCTTCTGTCCAGAATCTGGATCAAACTCATACCCTATTATTTTTCCTTTTCGTTTCTGGCTACCAAAGGTGTAACACCACGGCATTTAGGTAATGGACTAATTTAATTACGTTATTAAATTAATTAAGAAACCCAAACCAGATTTAATCCATTTGGGTAATGAGAATATAATTAATTAAGAGGCCCAAGCAAAAATTAAAAGCCTAGCCCACAATTCCAAGCCCAATTCTCTAATTAATTTAGAGAACCTAATAACCCCTATTTAAACCCCCCACATTCCCCCCCACAGCCGACACTCTCTCTCACAAAAAAATAAACTAAACCCACTAGCTACCTCATCTTCTCCCGTCGGCCTCAAGGTAACCATTTATTTTCAAACTAATTAAATTATTATCTCTTACTTGAGTAAATTAATAATAAATCCATCAAGTAAACAAAAACCTAAGAGACATTTATTCTTCTCTGTATTATTTTGTTTTATTTTTTTATTTTTTATTTTTTGTTTTGTTTTGTTTTGTTTTCTTTATTTCTTCTCCACAAAAATGAAATAATAAATCCAAGGCATAAACGATGTATAACATCTATACGGCTTGGTTTGATTCTTGTTCTTTCTTTTATTTTGATCTTTTCATAATCCGACCTATAACCGGTGCAAGACACCTACACGGGTCATGTTACGATGACAACTCCTAAGGGAACCTTAGATGCAAGACACCTACACGGGTCATGTTACGATGTTCCAATGGTTGAAGTAACAATAACTTTGAATCTTATATAATGATTCTATTAATTCTTCCCGCAATTCATTTCTCCTTTCAATTAAAAATGATTAGTTTTATAAATATACATAGATGATATCATGAATTTCTTTTCTCCATTAATTTATCTTATTTTAAATTAATCCCTACGAGTTATAATACTGAAGAAAGTATATGAAGTTAGAAATTTCGTTATTATTAGCACCTAATGGTAATCACAAATAATACCTTAATTCCTTTAATAATTTATTTCCCATATTTTCAAATATTCGGATGCCTTCTTTGTCTGTTAACTCATTTTATTTACTCAGATACACTTATCTTATATTGCTAAATATATGTTGACAACTAGTGAGGATGCATTTCTAAATCTGTCACAATATTCAAAAGTCCAAAATCTCTATTAGTAATATATATTTATACATAATTAATATAATCCCATTCTAGATTAATCACTCATTTAAAATATTGTGCTTTTCATTTACTATCTCAACAGAATTTAATATAAGTCTGTTATTTAAGAATTCATTAAATTGATAGAATTAAGCCTCCTAGATTGAATAAGCCTTTTTATTATTATTTATTTAATAATCCGTTGCCTACATAAATCGGTTACAGAATTTAGTGACTAAGTTCTTTTGTTAATGCTTCGATTTAATTGTTCGATTTGTTTTGGAATTTTAATGACCCCTTTTCTTGTGCCTTTATTCTCTGCTAGAGATTTTAATGAGTATTTGTCCCGGTTAGAGTACCTATCACCTTTTAAACTTGATGATTCTTTATTTTATTGTTATTTTATTTAAACACGTAACATAGACTTTAGGAATTATAAATAATTTAGTCAGTAATCAAAGAACTCTAGAATATTTAAAATGAAGTACTAACTTAGGAGCAATGTATATATGTCGTTTAGGTTCGAACTCTGGAGTTCTAGAAGATCTCGAGACGTCTAACAACTTCCCTACGACCACAGGTGCGGGTTTTCTAGACTTTATAAAACTATCTTACTTGCCTATTGTCAATCAACTGTTTATTATTATGACATTAGTTGGAATTATGCATGTTATTTTTCGAACCATTCGTATGACTTGAGTAGAACATAAATAAATTGCATGAAATGATATGATTCATACATTGACCAATGGACTTGCATGAAGAGGATGTGTTGAGCATGGCATTAATTGTGTGATTAAATAAATGTACGTGACATGAACGAACAAGGAAACTGAGCAGGGGCCGATATGCTTGCATATTAGGATGTATACATTGGGTCTAGTGTTCGTCTGGACCCCTTGTTAACGTGATTGTAGGTGAAAGCGGTCATGTCACGGACGTGATTGTAGGTGCAAGCGGTCCTATCACCGCCAAGACCTAGCGGCATATGAATTCACCGTCTAGTGAGGCACACGAAATAGATTAACGGAATTTTGAAAGTAAATGAAAGTAGTAAGTAATGATAGGATATGCATTGCATTAGAAGAAGCATACGCATTTTAATTATGTATGTTCATATTTGTGAGAATAAGTAAAGGTTTTATAAGCTCTGGGCTGGAACTAAATCCCGCACTAAGAGAATGTTTGATCTCTCACCCGCTCCACTTTTATGTGGGTTCCAGGTAACGAAGATGAAGGATTCGAGCAAGTACAAGAGTGAGACCAAGCGAGAAGATTTATGATTGATAAATTGCCACATGTGGTTTAGTCTTATTTTCATGATTCAATAATTGATACATTGAGCAGGCATGGCAGTGTTGTGTTACTAGCCATGTCTGTCGTGATCGTTTGTTAAACTCTTTTGATTATGAAATAAATGTGGCTTTATTTATATTGTTATTGATAATGTATGTGATGTGCATATGTATTACGTAGCAATACGTGGCGGGTTGTCTCGGAGTGTGACAAAAGGTAACCCACCCACCACCATATGGTTCTAGAGTTTTAAAGTTAAATTTGTCACCGGTCATATAGTGTGAACATTCACTATTAATGATCCAAGAATTTTTTTGTGAGATGAAATCAAACACACCTACAAGAGTACATATTAGTTATTAGAAAGAGTTAGTAACTAATACATACCTTGATTTTATCTTCCCCCATAATTATTTTGAAGTTTGAGATTTTTGGGGGTGATGTCCTCCTAGGTTCTTATTATTTTCTAGATTTAGGAACCCAAACAATATTCAACATGTTGTTTCTCTTCCTAAACCTACACTCCAATGATGTATGCTAATCTTACAACAATAATTATAAAATGTGAGAGAATGTTTACGAGATGTTGAGGATTGATTGATTCCAAATTCGGTCTTTGCTTGAAGTTATAACGAAATGGACCTTTGGATTCTTGAGTTTGAACATTTGAATTGTAATTAGGCTTACTTACAACTCTATATGTCACATTTTTCTTTTTATTTCCATTAGAATCAAATTTCTTTCGATGTTGGGGAACACCTCTAGTTGACCCATTGTTTTGGGTTCCATTTTGACAACACTTTTCATTTATTCTATAACACCATGTTCCATTTTGATTTCTAAAGTAATTTTTGGTTGGTTCGTTTGGATCAAAAATTGTGTTTTTGTTTGATTAAAAGGTAATGTACTTCTTGTTATCAAATTTAAGTTTTAAAAAAAATTATCATCAAAAATTTGAGTTTGTTCCCCTTTATCTCTTTGGCTTTGCGAGTTATTGGATTCAAATGAGGATTGATCATTCTCGTATCCAAGATCGAGTTTTCCAAATTCTCGATCTTCTATTTGATCTCTCGCTTGAAAATATAGATCTAACCTAATGACATATCTTGATTCATTAGGTGACCTTAAAGCCCTATTTTCAGTTTTCAAAGTTTGTATTCTAACTTCTAAAATCTCAATATCACCTATATGTGTTTGACACCTATCAACTTCACTAGACGTTTGTAATTCTTTATTTTGGAGTTCACAACTTTTAACTTTATCTTCTAGCATTTTATGTGTTGCTTTTAAACTCCTATTTTCATCTAGTAATTTATTTGTCTTTTGTCTAATAGACTCCAAATCTTCTAGATGTAACTTACATATGTTGACTCAAAATCTTTTGTCTTGGGTTCAAGCTCAATAATCTTAGACCTCAACTTTGTATAATTCCTTCTTTCTTAAGCAAATCCGAATTTGCCTCATCAAAGAGTTTTCTCAGCCTAATTTTATTGTTGGAGGTTAGATTCTTCTTATAGAAAATACTTGGCTCATTTGTGAATATGTAATTGTTGGACAAGTTGGTTTGAGTCTCTTTGGTTTCTAATGAGTTGCTAGTTGATTCACTTTCGGATTCATACCCACTTATATCAAAATTTAATTGTAATTTATTAGAGGTGCTAGATGATACCTCGCTTGGATCCTTATTTTTGTTCTTTGATCTCGCCATCTCAATAAGGATTTCGATGGCAAGTTTGTCGGTGATGTTGTTGTTAGCAATAATTGCTTCCATATCTACATCAAAATCTTCATCTTCATCATGATTAGCCATCAAGGCTAGGTTGATAGCTTGCTCACTGTGTGTCTCCGAGTCGGATTCCTCATCACTACTCTCATCGAATTTTTCGTTCAACAAGGCCTGCAAAGTTTTCAATATTTTCTTACCTTGATCTCTTTCGTTTCTTGGCCTTGATTGACGCTCTTGTCTTCCTCCTTCATCCTTGTTTCTAGGAAAGAGCTTGTAGCATGTTTGCATCGAATGTCATTCCTTGTGACACGTTATGCATATTGCTCTCTTGTTTTTCTCTTCACGATTCTTGTTATATTTTTGTTCAAACTCTAGCATGCCTTGAAATATTTTGGATAGGATGAGGGCATCTTTTGAGGATTCTTGACTTATTTTATTTAGGAAATGGTCATTTGAGAAGAAATTATTTGACGAGTTGTAGGATTTCTTTTTGTAAAATTTTTGTTTTTGTGCGGGGAGAACTATAGTCTTGGTTTTAGGTTCAAGTTCCTCGGTTTGTCGAAGCTTCTCCTCACAACTTTGGAGGTGTGCGAAAATTTCATCTGGAGTGAAGATTTGAACTCCCAAGAGTACCTCAAGAACGCTTATCATCGACTCCAATCTTGGTCTCCTAAGCATCACACGCAAAATCTTTCCTACAACTTAATTGTTAGAAATAGGTTCTCCTAATACTATGAATTCATTTTGTATTTGTAACATTCTATTATACATGTCATCAATTGACTCACCTTCTCCTATATTAAAAGTTTCAAATCTAGTTTCTAGTCCCGTGAGTTTGATTTGTTTGATTTTGGCATTACTTTCATATTTGTTTATTAGGGCATTCCACATGTCTTTGGCACTAGTCATGTTACCAAATATCATAGCTACTGATTCACTAACAGAACCATATATAGCATTTACTGCATTGTCATTTTCTTTCTTTTTCAATTTTGAGTCTGTAGTAAGTTGGGTTGAGTTAGTTTTGATTTCGGCGGTATAACCATTTCGAACAATATCCCATACGTCAATTACAGTCAAATAATTAATCATTTGTTTTTTCCAATGGCTAAAGCTTTTGGTTGAACTACTTAGCACTGGTGGTTCCTTGACATACCTTGGGACCATTGGTGTCATTTCTAGATCTAATATAAGGATTCAAATTAAGTGCGCCTTAATTTGAGTAATACTGCTCTGATACCACTTGTTGGTCCCTAACGGTACATAGAGGGGGTGAATATGGGGTCTTTTAAATTTTAATACTTTAATTAATTTAATATTCACTACTAATGAATTTAACTAACGTGTGCGTGAATTTTTCTTGACGGAAACAAGAATAAATTTTAAGAGACACTTGACACGAGAGTTGTTTACTAAATTCGTCACTAACGTCTACGTCTCTGGGGCTTCGCGACTTTCTTGATGGAGCATTTCTTTACCCAATGAGAAATGAGTACAAGGTGGAACCGGTGAGCCCTTACAAACTCCGGAAAGTCACACGGCCCGAGCACGGAATTGGCTCACGAGCACTAATTAAAGGCTAAAGTGTTTGAAACAAACAATAGATATCACACAAATCACTCTAATTCTTACGCAAGATTGAGTTTGGTGGAGTATTCTTGAGATTGTTGTATAGATATTGAAATTTTGTGCACAAGCAATAATGGAGAATTCTAGATCTGAAAATAATACAAAATATTGCAATTGGGGGCGGCTAGATTGTTATCTCAAACTTAGATTTTGCTCTATTTATAAAGAGAGAAACAAAATAAGGTAACTGGCATCAACCGTTGCAACGGTTAGCCCCAGTTAATGGGTTTGGCTGCGCTAGGAAACTCTAACGCTTATAAACGTTACACGGTTGCTACAACGGAACTCTCTGAAAGTTTTGGAGTTCGAAATTGATTTATTCCGTTGCAACGTTTCTTTGAGCATTGTAACGAAATAAATCGATTACACTGTGGATTTCGGCATATGAATTATTTTGTTGTAACGTTATATTAACCGTTGTAACGATTTGTGCAAATTATCTCAATCTTAAGCTTACTTTACCAATTTTACAGATTTCTAATTAATCATAATCTTGAGTTGATACTTCTCAGTCCAGTCCAGTCCAGTGCTTGGTTCTTCATGACTCATCCTTGATAAGTATAGCATTTTATATCGTCATGAACCTGCATATTATCTCAAGACAAGAAACTGTAAAATTCAACAAATATATGTTTTGCAAATTTAGTCAAACAGACAAGTACATTATTGCATAACCCAACAAGATTGTTATGGTAGTTTTAGTTAAATTATTTTTAGTATTTATATTTGATATACTATGTTTGGTATTTTATGTGTGGTTTAGATTATAGTATTTTTATGGTAGTATTTATATATTTTTTAGATTTTTTATGCTAAATTATACTAAAATAAACTAAAATATGCTAATTATGCTAAATTATACTAAAATAACTTAAAATAAACTAACAAAAATTAAATTATACTAAAATAAACTAACAAAAATTAAATTATACTAAAATAAACTAACAAAATTAAATTATACTAAAATAAACTAATTTATGCTAATTACATATCAAAATGTTAATCTATCAATTATTTCACAAAAAAAAAAAATTACCTGACCGACTATTTTTAAAAAAAATTACCTGACTGGCATGTCCTAATTTTAATTCTAACCGGCTAAAATGTAGCCGGTTTGGACATTTTTAAAAATATCCAGCCAAGTCAGATATAATTAATAATTTCTTAGATATTAATAAAAATGTCGGCAGTAACAAGTGAGATTGGGGTGCACAAAAAGCTCATGACTCGAAACTCAGTTCGGAATCAATTCGGATTCAACTCGCTGATAACTCGAGTTGAAACTGACTCGAGTTAACTGACTCGGTTGATTTATGAGTCGAATCCAAGTTACCCCCAACTCGGTTCGGAATCAACTCGGTTTGACTCATACCAAACCATTATTCCTAATTTTTGCGTCCCCAAACCTTATACATGTTTCTCACAATATTTGGTAATTTGATAAATTATGCACTATTTCTTTTGTTTTGTTAATTTATTAGACTTGTATTGTTTTGTTACACTTTATTTGTTTGGTAATTTTTAATTATGTTCTATTTTGGTATTTTCGTAATTTTTAATTATGTATTGGTCATTGTCTCATTATGTACTGTCTTTAATTGTGTATTATTTTGGTAAACTATGTAATTTTTTTTGTTAGAATTAAATTAGATTGTCTCTCTATGTACTATATTATGAGTCACGAGTCGACTCGCTTCGACTTGAGTTGCTCGCGAGTTGAGTCCAAATTAGAGTTTCTGACTCGGAACTTAATTAGCAACTCGGACTCAACTCAGCTCATGAGTTCGTGAGTTGAATCCAAGTTGTCCTCAACTCGGACTCATGAGCAGCCCTAAGTGAGAACAATAAACCGTCGTTTCTCTATTTTTTTTCTTTTTTTTTTCTTTTCTGATCTCGATTCATGTCGTTTTGCTCCTTGTGACATTAGATCACACCACGTGTCGCCTTTTTTAATAGAATAAATATCCCAACCATCACCATCGCTACTTGTAGACTTCCAGTCTCTCTCTCTCTCGTTCTCCTCTCCAGTCTCCTCTCCTCTCCTCTCCTCTCCAGTCCCAGCCATGACGGAGGCAAACGGAGAGAAGGTGACGGAGTCCAAGGAGGCGGTCTTTACCGGTACGGAATACTCCGGGTTGAAGACCATGTTGTCGCTGGCCATCTGGCTTGGTGGCATCCACTTCAATGTGGTGCTTGTGCTGTTGGAGCTCTTCGTTCTCCCGCCTCGCATTGCCTTGATGTCAGTTTCGTTTTCTTTTCCTTCCAATTTTTCCCCTTGGGTCCGTTTGGTACTAACTACATGTCTGCCACTGGATTTATTGTAGGGTTCTTGCGGTACAGTTGTTCTTCATGGTGATTCCCATCGATGATAAGAGTAAATTGGGGAGCAGATTGTGCGGGTGAGAGAAATCTCTTTCTGACAAAAAAAATTGGGGTATTTATCTATGGTTTTAGTAATCCAGTGTTTTTGTTTCTACAGATTTATATGTAAATGTGCCTGTGGTTATTTCCCAGTTACGCTTCATTTGGAGGATATAGATGCATTTGATCCAAAGAAAACCTACGGTGAGATGTTACTCTTTAGTGTTTAATTTCTTTTTTTCAAACAGATTGAGATATAGTTAACTTGAGAGTAGAACTAGGGTGTTCTTAAGCTCACCAAGCCTCTTTGTGAGCTTAACTCAAAACCCCATCAAATTGGTTTCAAGCGACGCATCCAAACAAACAGTTGAAACCGATCTACTTCACGAGTGATGAGTTTACATGTCAAGTTTTTAAATTTTCGAACTAATTTAATATAAAGTCAAGCGTTCAAAAAATGATGAAAAATGAACACATTAAAATTAACTTATAAACCATCTTTTTTTTACCGCTTGACTTTATACTAAATTAGTTCGAAAATTTAAAAATTTGACATGTAAACGCATCACTCGTGAAGTAGATCGGTTTCAACTGTTTGGATGCATCGTTTGAAGCCAATTCAATAGGTTTTTGAATTAAGCTCACAAAGAGACTTGGTGAGCTTAAGAACACCCTAGTTCTACTGTTAATTTGAAATGAAAGTTGCAATTAGTGCCTTTTTTTTTATCAATAGACAGTAGTAAAGGTAGCACAAGAACAGTTATTTCTTGTTCCTAGTGACAATTACAAGTTTATATCTGCACATTGTTCCCATTTTGCTCATCTAGGTTTTACTTTTGCGGTGTTTGACTCAGGAACTACAAGTAATAATATTAATTGGAACTTCTATTAACATTTCCAAATCTGGCTTCATTGGAATTTCTCCTTAAACATAGTATCCCATTTTTTTTTTGGCTATTCTAATCTTGAGATGTCAATTTCATAACTTGGCACCCAAGCTTACTTAGTTGAATTTTATAGTGTTTGGATTTGAGCCACACTCAGTTTTACCAATTGGAATCTGCGCACTATCTGATCGCGCGGGTTTCATGCCTCTGCCTAAAACCGTTGCCCTTGCTAGCAGCGCTGTAAGGTTCCATTCACTCTTTTCCTATTAATTTATCTTTTTTGTTTTGCATTTGTTTTATATGAGGACATCAAACATTTACAAAATGTTATATTAAAAGGTTTGCCTCCAAGTGGTTTTTGCGTTTTACAATCTCTTGTCATCATATAAATATTCTATGTTCCTCAGCATGCTCCTTTTATCATGTTAATTTTTTTAATAATTTATAATAAGTAATTTGATGTGTGCCTCTCTGTAACTTGGGAACTTTTTTGTGGCGTGTACCGGTAATATCTATGTAGGGTTTGTAAAAATCTTCCTTCAATTTTTTGCCTCAAATGTTCTGAAATGCATGTTGAAATACATGGTGCAAAGCATAAACTTGGTCAAAAAATTATGTCCGGTTTAATATTTGAATCCTTTGTAGACAATCCTTCAGCACCTTAGGTTAGCTTTCTCTTAGGTAAACTCAAGCATTCAAGTTTATGTCCGGCTTTATATGGGTTTTCAGGGGTGGATCTTAACGCAACCCAGAGGGTGCTTAGCCACCCCTATGGTTTTAAAATTTTATTATATACATTGAAATTTAAATGAATTTTTTTTCTTCAAGTTTTTATATAGTTCAGGTCCCCTCATATCAAATGTGTGCTTTTAGCCTAGTGATTAGAATTCCACATTGTGAGTATGGAGACTTGGTTTCAAATCCCACGTACCACACATTAAACATTTTTGCATTTTACGTTTCAGGCCTCCAATCTAAATTTTCTAGTTCTGCCCTTGTGGGTTTATTAGGTATTTTGGACTCCATTTTTGAGGCAAATATGGACATGGATGGGTCTGGTTCCCGCTTCTCGAAAGAGCTTTTATTCAAATCTAGCTCGCGGAAATAATTGTGTTGTCATACCAGGTGGGGTCCAAGAGATGCTATATATGGACAGCACTTCTGAGGTATGTACCTGTGCTTAACTAAGGTTAATACCACTTGTATCTTATGATTCATTGTTCACTTCCATTTGATGCAATCCCCAGTTCGTCTTTGACGATTTTTCCAAAAGCAAACTATAATTGTTAAAAAATAAAGAGACTGGTTTGTTACTGGTTGATAAGATACCAGGATCTTAGTAGTTGATTTGTTCTGCTCATAACTTTTAATATCTTTATAAAGGGCTTTGAAATGTGTTTGGCACCAAGATAGGATCATAGAAGAACTTTGTTCTTTGTTATATTCTTCTTTGGTTATGCACTTAAAATTGTATTTTTTTCTATATTTTGAATTCATTTGCATTGCAAAGTATGTCACTGTAGTTAACTTTGCAGTGAAAGCCACTGGCTCTCAGTTAACAAGGTTGGTTGTTGTGCATTTTTTCATCTTTCTATGTTTTTGTGTAATGCAACATACCAAGCTTTTCCTTTGCTTGGATATTTATTGACAGATTGATTATAAGAAAGATATTCTATCAACATTTATTGAAAGATTAACTATATAGAATTTTACCAATCTGTACCAGTCTTGATATTACCTGAATTTACTCCAATGTAGGGAATATCACCAAATACAAACTGGTTATAATTTATCCTACCAGTAAGCTACTATAGTGTGACTTGTGATGGTGAATTTATATTTTAATATAACAGGTTGCTTTCCTTAAAGCAAGAAAAGGATTTGTGAAAGTAGCAATTGAGATGGGCTGCCCCCTCGTACCAGCCTTTTGTTTTGGTCAGGTAAAGAGCACCTTTTGGTTTTTACTTAATAAAAGCTATCAATTTCGGTTTCTTTTTAAAAAAGGTTGGTACTTCTGCCACTGTTCCTTCTTTAGAAACAAGTCTTATAGCTACTGATTCTAGGGGAGGTTTGTTTATTAAGAAGTGGACCACAGATTTCCATTGAAAATGAAACCGGTATAATTTCAGAAAGGAAAGGAAACAACTTAGCTACTATCCCAGATGTTTAGCATTCGGATTTTATCAATGCAATATCTTTTTTTTTAGTTGAGATTTTAGTCAACCAGGCCTAGTCATGTTTGTCAGATATATGGCATCAAAATTATGACCTGAATCCTTTCTGATTTCATTTCTGATTTCACCTATATCTGCAACCAAAAAAAAAAGATTTCACCTATGTCTAGCATTTTAAATGTATCCAGCCCACTTTTGGAGGCCCGAATTGGGTTTGGTTAATAAGTTAGAAGGTCTATGTTGAAATTATTGCTTTGTGGATAATTTTAATATATCAAAATAAGGAGCCTCAGCATGACCAAACAGGTCCAGTGTAGCCAAAATCAACACATCAACAGTCTTTAAATTGATCTCTGGTCTAATTTCCCTTGTTCCGAACATTTAAAATAATATTCATTTTTTATTAACTGTTCATTATTGAACATATAATGTGATCTGTAATAGAAACCTCTTTGTAATCGGTGCAGAGTCATATATACAAGTGGTGGAGGCCTGAAGGGAAAATATTTGTGAAGATTTCTAGAGCGATTAAGTTCACCCCGCTTGTATTTTGGGGAAGATGGGGGTAAGCTTTCAACCCTCCTTTTGCTTTGATCAAACATTTATTTTCATCTAGAGGATGTACCATCCTCCTTATGCTTTGTTATCATTACCATATTTTTTGTTCATTTTATTTGTAGGACGCCTATTCCATACCGAGTGCCTATGCATGTGGTGGTTGGTACGCCCATTAAAGTCAGGCAAAATCCCCAACCTACCTATGATGAGGTAAAGTATTATTATACACCTAATATGTTAGGTTTCCAGCATATCATTTATTGTACTAGATTTTATTACTAGTCTTCAATAAATAGTATTGGCATTAATAGAACAAAGAAATACCAAAGTACTACAGAAGGATCACATTGAGCCATTTAGGGAAAGATGTTACCTCATTGCCTCATCTCCTATGCTTTTTGTAGCATCTGATTTTATGAAATCAGTTTTTTTTTGCCTTCTGATTGATATGAGTGCTATCCTTGAGTCACCTAAGAGTATGCAATCATCATGAAAATTATAAAAACAAGTTTTCATTAGAGATGACCAGTTGTTGGGTATGAGGCCTTTCTCTTTTACGTTCATATAATAGTGCTGCTTCAGTATGGGTAAAACTGGTTTGAATAGAAACTGATAATAACTGATATCTCTGGACAAAAGTTTGAAAAAAAAAAAAAAAAATGACAAATTTTCTCTTGTGATGGCAGATAAATGAAGTGCATGCGCAATTTTTGGAAGCAATGGAGAAGCTTTTTGACAAGTACAAGGGTCGTGTAGGTTATGAAGATCTCCCTCTTAGAATTTTATAGCTTTATTAGTTCCAAACCAACAAAATAAATCTATAATTACTCTGTCGTAAATCATGTAATAATGTAGTTCGGAATTTGTGAATACTGGACTACGTAATTGATTTCTCGAGTATATAAAATTTTCAATTATTAAATGGATGGTTCATGCGGCTTGCCATTGTTATCATTCATGTCAACTGTGCAACGTAGTCGTAACTCATATAGACACTGCAAAATTGCAAAAGCAAACCCATATCATCAGGTCCTCACAAATGAATTGGGTTATGAGATTCATAACTTATATCTCCATCTGCAAAATTAGTTACTAAACACACATGAAACAAATCTGGCGTGTCTTTTAACATCGAGGAAGAACAAAAGCATGAAGTGGCCCCGAAATTAAGTTCATCTGATCTATGTGAAACCTTTTCAGAGTACATAAGAAGAAGAAGAAGAAGAAGAAGAAAAAAAAAAGTCTGTATCCGTTACTATGATTTAGGGGCAAGCATGAATTTTGGAAGTGCTGCTATATCAACATTTTATTCCAAGGGGGCAGTTCTAGTGTAGTTTCAACTTCTATAATATATGAAAAACATTACTCAAATTAGAAAATTAAAATTGTAGATGTGTTCAATATTATTTTATATAAAAGCATGTATCAATTTTAGAGTCGTAACCTTCTTCAAACAATATAAAGTTTCTAATAGTTGAGCTTCAAATTTCCAATGACGTTCATAGATGAACGATCAAATTTGATAAATACTTAAATTTTTGTCTCTGAATAATATTTTAAAAAATATGAAATCACCGTTCATAGATATCAGATGTACTATTAAAATTACTGATTCTAAAAAACTTGTTTTGTTGACTTACCCTGCCATGGTTTTCAGCTGAGGTTTGCAGTAGCTCAATCTAGTACCCCGGATCTAGTTTCTGTGTTGTATGCAATTGTATCTTTTAACTCCCTGTTAGTACTGGATGCAGACATGCAGTGAGCTTTAACAAATTTCTTTTAGAAAAAAAATAAAAGAATGAAGTGCTCATAATCCATCAATCAACAAGAAAATTTGTTAAAAGTAGCTTTATGTTTGCACCACAATCAAACATGGACAACCTTTGCACACTTCCAATTAATTATCAGATGATTTCTCATTTTCGCCTTTGCAAACTTTTTGTCTTTTTGCACTTTAAACAATGATACTCATATCTGCTAAACATCATTTATACTCTACCCAGTACATCTCAAGAACTTACTATTCCATTTTGGAAACATTCCAAAGCACCATCAAGAACTGCAAACAGGTTGATACAAAGATTTTTCACATTGTAGTAATCTTTATATGAAAATGGATTAAAATCTATAAATCATACTTCGGGTCTGAATGCTGAAAAGAGTTAACAGTAGTTCCATCAAAAGTAACTAATGTAAGATTAACATTGAAAAGGATTCAAGTTACATTCAAGTCAGTAAACATGCTGTAACTCTGTAACCATATTGAAACAAGGTTCAAATAAGTGAATAACAAAAGGGGGAAAGTAATTTAAAAAGAAAGGACTTGACCATGTCCGCTTTGAACTTATTAGACAGACCATGAATGAAACAACACCCAGTGAAAAATTAACACCACCAGAAAACCCACCCCAATACACCCAAAGCCTGGAACAACATGGGATTGATGCAATTTTGAAACATTGACCCACTCTACGACGGTTAAATTTTTTTTTTTTTTGCACTATACTTCTAAACCTAAATATATGTGAGGTGTGCGAGACTCCATTCTGGCACACCCGTTAAGGCAGTAGGATGCAAAATAACATAATGCATGCCGGCCTGATAATCAACCAATATCAGACGGGGGCAATTGAACATGGAATAATATTTTACAAATAGAACGAAAAGGCAAGAGAAGCACAAAGGTCTCGTGCCCATTTGCAGAATTCAGCTCCATCCATTGGGGCTAAACAAACCCTGCATGAGATGCTTTTAAGGTGTCTGTGCTCACCATAAACACGGACAACCTGAAAAAACATAATAAAATTAGTTCCAAGTTATGGTAAGTTATGCCTTGCAGATATATATCTTCCTCTATATAGCAGTCTTGAATCTCGATAATCAACATGGATAAATTGCAAATTGAACCTAATGTGTGGGTGATTTGTATAACATAATCATGCATATATAGATGAGTTAATTAAGAAGTTAACCTTCAATTATCTTCCTTTTCTCATTTTAGATCATAAAGTAATCTCACTCCAAGACATACAATAAGTACCATACGGTAAAACAAGAGAACAATTTAGTCAAATAAAAAAATACAATTTTAAATCACATTCACATACATTTGGTGTTGTCAAATAGGATAGCACTATTTGGTTCAGCTAGTCGAGTCTTTGTCTAGAACTTCCAGTGTGTTATGGTTTATTTAAATCTATTAGGTTCCATTATTAAAGTAATCAAGATTGCTTATTTTTATCTTAAACTGTTCTCTTTTATAGCAATCTGATTCTATAGCTACTGATGTTATAGGAAATGTTTCGTACTTAATATATACACACCAATTCATTCTAGGACTATGAAGGTATTTACCATACTGGAGTTAACCAGAAAGTACAGTTACATTCAGTACACAAGTATATGCAGCATTGGCACTTTGTATAACCATCCATGCAAATTGATTTGCATGTCCGGTCATGCGTGTACAAAATGTAGCTCAGAATCATAAAAGAATTTATGGACTACTCATGTTGATGATTCTTTAAAAACTCATAATATACAAATTGATCCAACGGATGACCATAATTTTTTAAAGAAGTTACCTGTAGAATGCAAAGATTGATGGTTTTCGCAAGGACAGAATATGCGTGCTGCCAAAATATATAGATAAATATTGGCACCACTCCTCTTCTTGTCCTGCTGCAATCTATATTGGATACCTATCCAATTGGGAAGAATTTAGGACATCAATAAATAATTGTATTACAATTGCCATTCCCAAAAGGAGTCCTCTTTTTTTTTTTTTTTTTCCCTTTTCTAATACCTCAATTTGATCATGCTTGAGTGACCCTATATTAGCCTGCTGCTTGATCTGAGCCGTTTTGCACAAACTGGTGAGATGAATGAGCTGGTATTATCAGATGCGGGTGTGGACTTGGTACTGGTGCTGCTAATGTTTAGACATTAAAAAAATAATTAGTTAAAAAGAAACTGCTGCAAGAAATATCACTGTAGGCCACAAATGTTTTCTTCTAATATCTTTTAGTAATAACTATCTACTTCAAATTTTAGTGTACAAGTTTGAACTCATATAAAAACAACCCTCCGTAAAGCATTTTTCAATGACAAAAAAAATAATTCTGGGCATAATATTTAGGATTCAAATTTATATAGCTGCGCTTTGTTGAACAGGAACAGCAGAGCACTCCCAAACTCCCAAACTCACCAAGAAACCACAAACAAAACTACAACAAAAACAGAGGTTCAGTAATACTATATAATACATACAGACTAATATATTAACCATCAGTATATAAGACTCAAAACAAATTTGCATACAAAATGCTCATCCTATGCACATTACTTCTTAGTGGAGATGCTATTGGAAATGAAAAAATTAGTACTAACCAACTATAAAGGGAGCTTGAACTGGAGGCCGTGGAGTAGACGCGGCACCATTGACATTTAACCCACTGAACTGCACCAGCTGATGCCCTGGCACAGGAGTGTAGCCCTGCACTGCTGTATAGCCAGGCCCACCAGGAGCAGTTGGGCTCATCTGTCCATATTGGTACATTCCACTATTTGCTGTTCCGCCTGGTACACTGTAGATTTGTACATATGGCTGTCCCATGTATGGATTGTACACATTCTGCTTTTTGCATGAGGATATAAGGATTCAGGGAAGCACTTGCCAGTAGTGTTATGTTCTGGTTAACCACAGTTTAATTTTTTTTTTTAGTATTTTTTTCCTTTTTTTGGTGTTTTGTGCACACCTAGTTTTTGTCCAAAAAGGTACGAGTGAAATCTAGGCAGTAGGCACTGTACTAGGTGGGTTAACTCTTGCAACAGTATATCTTGGCAAGTATGATAATACTACTAGATCAATGCTACAATATCCATCACTTATTAATCATTATTTCCCCCTCATAGCAATTAAAGGGGGAAGAGTGCCAAACAATGAAGAAAATTTTGTATTTTGTAATTAGTAAGACACTTTGGTTTACTTCTGTGAAGGATAGACATCACAAAATTAGGAAAAACATTATTTAAGAGTTTCTATCTTGCATGGTGGCATAAAACCTAATTGGATTCTATTACACAAAGATAGCAATAGATAACATGACTATTTTCCACCTTCTATTCACAATTTTATCCTTGAGATTTAAGAGTCTAAAGGTTCTAGAGATGCAAAACTGCATATCAGAAACATATATATCCAAATAATAAGGTTTTCTATCAAGTGTGAACATGGGATATGAAAAAATTCCATCTTAAAAAATATGTGCTTTGTATTTATTACCTGTGGGTAGGTGTACTCTGATCCATATGCAGCATAACTGCATTACAAAACACAAAGCCGATTATTTATTTTATTTTTCAAAACAGATTATTCACAAAATTATGAGTTTGTTTGATGAAATATCACTTGGGGGAAAGTGAATATTAAATGAGGTGCATATATAGGAGCCGGTTTTTGTATATCAAAATACAGGGTTTCATCAATTATAAGATCAGCAGCATACATCTTTTGAATAATACTAAACACAAACATAAATCTGAGAATAGCCTGACCACTAAAGAATCTCTACATCACCAGAAACTGGTACTCTAACTAGCGTACCTAGTTACTGAACCCGGTCAATACTGAGATTGCACATAAAAATATAACTGAGGACTACCAACTTACCCATATTGCGGGTATGAATATCCTTGCTGGTAACCATATGGTACGGGTCGCTGATAAGTGGTACCACCAATATAGAGCCCCCTTGGAACTGGTAAACCACCATAGTATGACCCAGCTGACCTTGGCCGTGCTATAGAAAACAGATTACAAAAAAAAATATTTCTATAGATCTGATACAAAAGCAAATAGTGACAACTATTACTTTTTTTTTTTTTGTAACCACCTATCTTATCACATCCTTCCTGTATATGCACTTTTGCAAACTTACTCAATATTCTTTTGTACTTGCAAACACCGGACAATTTTCATTTTTGCAAATCAACCTATACTTGATCATTTTGCAAAAGACAGCAAACTATAGAAACTCATTTTACATCAACCCAACAAAGAAATAAATTACACCAATGCTTCTAAGTTCACACAATACAGATGACAAGTTCATTCAAATTTGAAACACATTCTCTACTAATTTTGGTTGATTGTGTCCAATTTAAAATTGAACAAAATAAATCGAACAGATTCGGAAATAAGTGTCAAAATTAAGAGAATGTGCTATACAGGACTATGCTTAAGTTTAGGTGCTAATTGCAAATGTGATAACTGTTTGTTGTCATTAGGAATTAGAGTGAAATATATGCTATATGTGAAAATAAGATAAACACAGTGACCAGTTCATAGCAGTATTGGTTTAACTTAACCTATCTAAAGAAAATTAATGGAACCCGACAGTTTGGTCATGTATGTACTATCAACATGGTAATAACCAAGTAAAATAATTTGAACTGAGTTTGCAATTGAACATAGGTTATGAAAAGAGCATTATAAGGGTCAAAAAGTCATGGAACCCTTGATGTGTACAAAATTGTAACTTCTAAACAACCTCACAAAGGAGTCAGAAGTGTAACACTGCAATTGATATAAAAAAGCAATCAGTATACTTGGATTGCCAAATACAGAAAATTTTCCTCATTTTGCCAACTACTAAGTTCACCAACAACACTAGAAGACACAAATAAGTTACTAAGAATATAAAAGGAGTTGTACCATATGAAATAGCAGGAGTAGGCCGGCCCAAGGAAGCCAAATTACAATTGGCTCTTCTCCCATCTATGACAGGGGTGGGGTCCACACACGCCTTTCTAGCAGATTCTGGGTCCCGAAATGTGACCTGCTTATTGTAAAACCCATTAACCCATGCTTAATAATTGAACTATTATCCGGATAAGAACTTCCCATATAGACTAGAAAATGTGAATTAGAAATCATACAAAATACCCCCTCAACTCCTATATTCTCCCAACAATAGTACTTAAAACTATCCTTCAAATCTCCATTGTTCTGTAAGTAAAACAACAAGGCAAAGGAGTATTCTTCTAAACTAGGCCGCTAAAATGAAGACCATTTCTTGTCATTGCAGGGTTGAAACAGGAAAAGACTTATGCCGTTCGGGCCTACATGGTATTTCTGAATCCATCAAATTACTCAAAAAACAAATACGGGATGCGTGAATAACTTAGAAGCCCTTCTGTATGGCTACTACTACTAAACTCACTGAAGTTGTGATTGAAGATCAATCTTTGTTCAGAATTTGCCGAAGAGAAGTAAAATTAAATTCTAGGTTTAGTTTAAACAACTCACAAATCCATAACCCTTTGAACGACCCGAGTTCTTGTCAGTGATCACAACTGCCTCAAGGATATCACCATACTGCTCGAAATGCTGTCGCAGGGCCTCACTCTTTGTTTCCCAAGCGAGACCTCCTACGAAAACCTGCGAACCCCAAAACTAATCAAATTGGCCCCTTTTTTTTATCAGCGAAATTTAAGATTAAACCTCGAATTCCGAGCGTACCTTAGTGTAGGTTGTGTCTCCAAAGGGAGAATTCATCAAATGGAAACCTGAGTTCGAACTGGAGGCGGATCCAGACGCCGAGCCGGGGCCCGGGTGGGGAAACGCCATGGAATAGCTCGAACAAGGGATCACTTAGGGCTGTCGAGAGGAATCTGGCAAAGAGGAAAGGCGCGGTGAATTGGTTGGAGATGCGAAGGAAAAAGGGGGAGAGGAATTTTCCTGAGAGACGCGATGAATGATCTCAGAAAAATAAAAAAAAGAGGAAGAAAATCAATTTAGGGCTTAGGCTATCAAAAAGAAATTGATTTAGGGTTTGGCGGAATGTTTTGCTACGCGGTACCGCGAAAAACACCCGGGAAAGGTTGTTCAAGTATTTTCGTTTATAACCTTGTTAATCACTCTAATTGTATTGAATGTATTAGTGTCATGGTTTTTTTTTTTATCATTGATTGATGTAATTTGGGATGAATAAATTCTAAAATGATGCAATGCCTTAAACAACAATGTAATTATGTTCATTTTATAATTTATACTAAATAGGTTACAAGTATGATAATAAAAATGACCGATGACTTAGATGACAAAATTTTGAACTTGACTTGGAAAAGATTATTCATTTTATTATAATTTTTTACTCTCTATAAAACGTATACAACGGTGAACAGATGTTCTAATTTAAATATTTTATGGGAATGTTAAACATATATAATTAATAAATGGTCTTTAACTCTGTTTGTTAAATAACAAATGAACTTGTAAAACTAGCAAATTAAAGTGTAAATTAGCGATACACACATAATTCTGATCACTACTCATTTTATCAATAAATCATCACACCTGCAATTGCTCATCAAGCCCAGTATATTCGAATACATTACAAGTATGTGATTTTCTTAACTTCCTAGTTATATATGTGTAAGTACTACTAAACTGGCCATGAAAATATAATGAAAAACAAGGTTCTCACTGCAAAAAAGCTTGCTAGCTGCCACATCAGACAAGTACCTTTACGGGCAATTTTTCCCTTAACAGAATATATATATATATATTTTAGGGAAAAGACAAGGGGCCTGGTAGTTAGACTTGGCTAAAATCCTAATTTATTTCATAGCATTTAGTTATATATATTGTATACTAATAATGTGGATTTATCTGACAACTTTTATATTCCTTCCCTCCCTGTAATATATATATTAATTGGGTGGTATAACTATAAAGTATAAACAAATGCAGAGTCTCTTGTGGAGGTCGCTATCATTACTCCATAAATTGGATCAATCATTTAAAATTAGGAAAAAAGAACTGGCGGACAGGTATTAGAATGTCCTTTTGCTGGCTTGGGATCCTCTCCAGTAGTGCTCAAACCAGGGGACTATACCTGACAGATCACGATCGTTCATATTAGATCGGACGGCCTGTATTGATCACTTGATGTGTCCCATCCGAACGGTTATGTAGAGAGAGATTGAGACCCTCTTTTGCTGTCTCATGAATTCAATTTTTTTTTTGGTTCTCCTCTGATGCAGCGATCCGTGTGGCTTTCTCAAGTTTTATATACTTGATGCAATTTCTGATTGACAAATCAGAATCCGCACGATTATTAAAGCGGCTCCCTGCATTCCATCTTTGACCAAACATAAATATTTTGTTACCTCAGAGTCAGAGGACATGGATTCCAGAGCAATTGGGTTTGAAAACTAAAAAGTTTGAACAAGTAGTTTAATTAGCTGATTTTTTTATTTGAAAAATTCAAAATTCAACGGTAGCTCGTATTTTCTAAAATTTATTAATTGTAGCAGACACGAGTCTGCGTCTCTCTCTAGAGCAGCTTGGGTCCGATGCCCATCGGACCCAAAGTGGGTTCGATGGGCTCGATGACTGTCCGATCTGCTTTAAAATTCACGCAAGAACTTTCGAGTGTGCTTTAATATTCGTGCGCGTGCATCTTGAAGCATATCGGACGTTCATCGAGCCCATCGGACCCAAAGTCATCGAACCCACTTTGGGTCCAATGGACATCGGACCCAAGCTCCTCTCTCTCTCTCTCTCTCTCTCTCTCAGGTGAGTTTGATTCTCTCAGCTAGAATTTGAGATTTTAGAAAATACATGCTATTTTTGAATTTTGAAAATGATACAAATAAACAGCGGCATTTTTAAGTTTGGATTTCAAAATTAAGGTTGTGTCTGAGTGAAGGTGATTAATTTATTGATTAAAATAATGATTTTTGTATCAAATATTTTGTATTGGTAATAAAGAAAATTGATGTTTTTTTAGGCTTTCCGTTGAGAAATCTATACTTATAATTTGACAATCATTTTTTCAATGGAAGATGATTAAATTTAAAAAAGGAGCTAGGCTGATGACTTGACAATTTGATTGGAGATGAAATTTGGGCTTGTTTGTGGATTTTGTGAGATGTTGAATGGGCCCAGCCAAAGCAAAAGCAGTATTGGAATTAAGTTGTTGGGTTTTGTTTGTGGGCTATTTAATTTGTGGATTGGTATTTGGTCTGCGCTGTTGCTGACTTGCTGTTGCTGTTGCTGTTGCTGTGAATTAATTGCAGTGCCGTCGCTCGTGCCTTAATTAATTGGTTCCTTGCAAAATTTCTTCATTTCCAGCTTTCCAGGGACTCCACATGACTCCACGTGATGTTGGCCTAGCCTCCATACATGTGTGACTGATAGCTAGAGCATTCCCCGAGGATGCTTTTATATATAGCCTCTTTACAGTACTGTGTGAACAAGTCACATATATAACCCTTCATTGCTGCAATTGCCAATAAGTGGCAAATCCCGGGAAAGTTCAATTTTTTTACTAGATCTGTTCAAATTTGAAGTGAAGAAGATCAATTAATTAATTACAATAGTGGACATGCTAGCTAGTCTGCATGTATTAATTGGTGTTATTGTTGAGCATGCATGCAGGAAATATATATGAGTAGTAGTGAGTACTAACCTTAACCTTGCACTGGTATGCAGCCTTTTTGGACCGACTGATCGATGAAGTGTCATGGACTCCAAGCCTATTACTATTAGCAAGATGTTGCAAGTTGTACCAGTGTGTGTCCAGATCAAGCACGCCACGGGCTCTTCATTTTTTGTCAAAATTAACGAATTAACGCTTGTTAAACAATAATAAAATAGCTGCTCACAACTATTATATTGTTCCAAGATATATAATTCCAGGCACCACGTCATCAACCACCGATCTGAACCGGTCGGTTTGTTATTTCTCCATCTTCAACCAAGATGAATCGGTACAAAGGGTATTTGGTGGAATCGATGGAGCTGTAGCTGACAATTAATGGAGGTTTGTTGCAAAGCCAAAGAAAAAGTACATATATATAATTATAGATCTTGCTTTGTACATATATATATGAGTGAGCCTATGGTGCTATGCATAGCACGGATGGCTAGTGTACTACGGCTCAATATGGTACTTTTTAAAATCCTAACGGTCGATCCAACCGTTCAATGTGATAACCATATGAATTTGTACTTGCAAACTAAATTTTATATTTTTTCGAATTTTTTTACTATTTTTTTAGATAGGTAGAATTTTGATGGTCCAGAATTTTCAGAAAACACTGATTTTTGTACCTATCTAAAAAAATAGTAAAAAAAATTTGAAAAAAATATAAAATTTAGTTTGCAAGTACATATTCATATGGTTATCACATTGAACGGTTGGATCGACCGTTAGAATTTTAAAAAGTACCATATTGAGCCGTAGTACACTAGCCATCCGTGCTATGCATAGCACCATAGGCTCACTCTAATTTCTCTGGCATCATTCTGATGTAGATCTAAAGGTGGGGATACGCAAATTTCTTCAAATGATCTCACGGAGCTGTTTAAAAAAATATATATTAGAGGTAGGGCCCATGCTTAAATACGGAAAAGAGGATGCTAAATTGTCATGACAAAAGTCTTTTATGTTTTGAATTAGTGAGTGCCTATGGTACCGGAATGTGGTACACTGTTGCTATAATATTGTCTTGTTTGCTACTACTGTGGTGATACTGTTTTTGGGGTCTTTAGGAAATCAAGTCCATTTTTCAAAATACACACACACAACAGAGAAAATTTTAGTTCATTAAAAAATATGTCAGAGAGAAAAATTTAGTCGACTTTACTTTGGAGAGACTATATATCCAGCTACTTACCATCACTCTATTTTTTCTTGAAATAGAGTAATGGGATCAAGCCACTTATTGTGTATTTTAGGTATTAGATTATAGGTCAATTTGATACACTCTTTCACTTTTAAATTTATAAAACCTTAATACACAATGATAGATCGGTTGCAAGCATACAACATATCCTTGTAGTAAAATAGGTATCGATTCAAAGATAACGGGAAATATCATTTTCTACTAAATTAATTAATCCTAAAAGGTACAATAAAGTAAATGGGGGGGGGGGGGGGGTTGTTGCAAATTTGGTTTCAATATCCGATAGAGAGTTGAATTGTAACAAAATCAATTTAAACAAACAAATAAAAGGAGTTTTGTGATTCAAATAGAGAGAAATCGAGGGGCTATCGGCATACAATCTCTTGGTTTAAATCCACACTTAGGGCCTGTTAAGCAACATGAGAATTTTGTGAGAATGAGAATTTTTAATATGGGAATGGAAATTTTAATTTGTCAAAACCAAAGTTATTTAACCATGGGAAATTTTAGAATATAGGTGTTCGGATGCATGGGAAATTTGTTTGAATGTTTCTTGTATTATTAGATTGTGCTTGTTTAATTAATTTTAGTCTTTGTATTATTAAATTGTGTTTGTTTAATTGAGTGTTTCATTGTACAAGTTAATTTCAATTTAATTAATTAAACAAGTATTAATTAGTATAATTCCTCTTTGAATTAATTAGTATTAAATTGTGCTTGCTTAAACAAACACAATCAGATGAAAATAGCTCTGCTAATTTAATTCGTCCAATTTGAATTTGGTACTTTAATGAAGCAAATTTAATACTAATTAATTAAAAGAGGAACTTCAGGGCCTCAGGAAATTTAATACTAATTAATTAAAAGAGGAACTTCAGCAAATTTTCATCCACTTTGCTAGTTTAATGAAGCAACTTCAGCGCCTCAGGAAAGTGGGAAAAAAAACGGACCTTTGACTCAAAGTTTTTTTTCCCTATATAAATTGAAGCTATTTGGGTAATAAGCCCTTCTAGGGAACTGGAATGGAAAAAATAACTATGCTGCCGAACGGACTTAAGGCTAAAGTACCAATAAAGTCATTTTGCCTATAAAAAACCATGGCAATTGAAGCTGCCGAACAGGCCCTTAATTGGTTTCTAAATTCATGTTTGCATTGATGGGATTTCTAAGCCTAAAATATTATTAAGGGCCACTTTTGTGAATTAATGACGTGCCTAAATAATTCGGATTTCACGATTAAGTCATTCACCCTAGCGGGATCATTACCATAGGTTAGCCTAGTTTATCCCTAAATACCAATACTTCACGATTAAGTTTTTCATACGATATTTGGTTCAATTCTAGGGGTCCCAATTAAATATGAGATTTCACGATTAAGTCTTTTACCTCAATTCAACATTTGTTCCTTGTGGTTCCGGACTAAGAATTAGATTTGGTCATTTCTAATCTCGAATTCTAAGGTTATTCATGTACATAATTTGGTACCATCAATTATTGCTCAAAATCTACTTAAGTTGTTTAGACCTAAGCGGATACTAATCAACAAGCAACACAAATCATGCAATCACATGAATAATAAAATCAACAAGAACAAACATGCAAGCAAACAATCATCATAAAGAAAATCATCCAAGTAAGGTAGATTTTAACACAAGTTCATGCTTAAAGCCTAAGCCCCTAGAGAGAAAATCTAGCCTCTCATGGGTGCGCTAACATCCATAAGAAATACAAGAGAAAACATGATAAAACTAAGAAAAACAAGAAAGAGAATAGAGTACACCAATCTCCTTGCTCGCTGCCCTCGTCTTCACGATGTTCCGCTCGAGCAACCTTCAATCCTTGCTCCAATCACCTTGATTCACTCGGAAAAGGTAGAAGAGATGTAGAAAAATATGTGGAATTAAAACTAAAATTCAAATGAAAATGAAAGATGAATAATAGATCCCTTCTCCTGCTGCTTCCCTGCCAATATATAGCAGTTTTGTGACTTTGGGAGCAAACAAACAAGATTTGGAAGCGAATCGGGCGAAGATTGCGTCAATTTGGCAATAAAATCTGTCTAAATCTATATTGGTGTGGCTGCACAAAATTCTACATTCCGAATTTGGATTTGTTTTCTTCATTAAAAGTTGTAGATCTTTTTGTCTGGTTCTGTCAAGCTTTGATTCACCCAAATCGGAGTTCGTATGACCAAAATATGGCCAAAATACGAACTGTGTGTCGGCAGCTGTGATTCTGTGCGGCCGGACGTGCATCCAGAGGAACCCGCACAAAATGGAGTTTTTAGTTCGTGCGGCCCGCACGAAATGCTTGTACAGGCCGCAAAACTCTCTGGAAAAATTGGAGATTTCTCGATTTTAATTCTGAATTTCTTGTGCAGCTTCATTTTATTTCCGTGCGGCCCGCACAGAATTCGTGCAACCCGCACATAATTCGTGGGGCCTGCACCTACCTGTATTTTGCTCCATTTGCTCAATTCATGCAATTTAAACAAGACAAATGCAGTAACTTTATTCTTTGGTGCATTCTATACTAAATTAAGCTAAAATACAATAAATTTGGTACAATTGTAGAGGTGAAACGCTAACTGAAAATATATATAATTGAGACTTATCACCACTGAAGACTCTTAATTTCAAACTTTTTTTTTAAATGACTTTATTTCAACCTTTGTAACAAAGGATTTCCCCCATCTGGGTTTCAATCCCATAATCTCTCACATAAAAGATATGTGTTTTTGCCACTAGACCAAAGATTGATTCTCATTACTATCACTCTATTATCAAATGAAAGGAATAATTTTTCTCAACTTAGATCAGCCAATTTTTAAATAAATAAGAATTGCGTTACAGATCTTAAATATGTGTTTTACTATGCCGAAGAAAAAATTTCCGTCAAATTCAATTTTTTTAATTATCATCCGTTTCTCTATGATCACTTAGTTATCTTATGGAAGGAACAGTTTCATAAAAAAACACAAAGTTGAACTGCTCTATGTAGATCTTAATTTTTTATTTTTTTTTACTCTTAGATTAGTACTATTGAACGATGAAATAAATCTGTGTTAAGATATTTACTTTTTAAGCCAAATATCATTACTCAAAACTAATAATTTATTGTAATTTAACTGAATTATTTGAAGTCGTCCAAAAATATCGATCGGTTAGATGACGTTATATATATCAATCATTATCAATGCATGTCATTAATATGTATTCATATTCTTATGATAAAATTGGTAGATATTTATTTATGAAACTTAAAATTTCACTTCACAAAATTAATCAGTTCATCCGATTTTCTCAATGCCTAATTGATATTAATTTTGTTGCGGCATCCCAGATTATCTTGGTGACAATTTCAAATCGTGTACGATAGAGACAAAATGCGCTTAAGGACAGTGCTTCATACGATCCAAATAAATCTATTTCAATTTGATTTATTTGATTTATTAATTTCTTTAACTATCTGAATTGTTCTGAATATTTACCCCAACAAAAATAATAAAGAACAAAAAATATTAATAACGCATGCAGTCATAGTGTATATTCAATATAGAACTCATTTGGCTTGGGATGATGCGATGGACATTTTATAAAAAATTTAGGCTAATCTAAAATTTACGATAAGGATAAGGACATCTAAATAATTACAACCACCCTCAATTAAAAGTTTTCTGCAATAAAAGTTACTACAGGGGCTAGTAAGCAAAACAAGACGATCAACACTTTGATCATTATCTCTATTATGTTTCTTGTTCATTATATATTATGTTTCTCATGAGCATTATCTATTATGTTTATTGACTCAGAAGTTCGACTATATAATGTACGATCAACATAGCATGCATTACAATCTTGCTTCATCAAGGGGCCCTTAGATATCATCGCTTATACAATATCTACTAGTATTGCATAAGGGGTAATTGTCATTTTGATATTCGCGAATTTCTACATATGAAGAATATAGTCTTGAGTAATTGTCCTTATAATTGTTCTTTGCAGAAAGCGTTAGACAATACTACAAGACCAATTCTTTATATGAGAAAATCCGCTTATACATATCTACTAGTATTGCATAGGGGGTAATTGTCATTTTGATATTCGCGAACTTCTCCATATGAAGAATATAGTCTTGAGTAATTGTCCTTATAATTGTTCTTTGCAGAAAGCGTTAGACAATACTACAAGACCAATTCTTTATATGAGAAAACCGAATAATCTCAGACTTAAGATATTTACACCATGTAAACATATGATGACACCAAATACAGAATCCTATCAATGTTCACATTAGGTCATTCCAATATCATATTCCGCTAATATGCATCTGTAGGATTAAATCGATTCACTATCGATTGATCTGTGAAACACAATCAACATTTAATCCTCACACTAAACTTATCTGTAAACAGTGTTCCTTGAATCAACCAACCTCTGGATTTTATGGGTGTTCCTTGCTGTATACAAAGATTAGGGAAATCTAGAATTTATTACTTATTACGGAATAGTGTTTTCGATCACAGTTTTGAAATCTTATTCCAAGATACTATAAAGTAATGTCAAACTCAAGAAACAAGTTAATTAACTCAACCATTATATGGACTGTATTATGGAGCAACATTTACTCTAGAACACTAACTCCGTCATTACTTCGCTAATTAAGCATGATAACCCATCTGATATTATAGAATATATATTATATCTATGCTCTTTTCCTCTTCTCTAACTAGTGTTTCAATATTCATTTAGAATTAATATTGAGAAAGTGCACTACTACATAAATGCAGACTTCTATTGTGTACCACTAGTAGAATATGAGTTTATTACATGCGTAGAAAAATAGCTTGTTGCATGCGCTTACTCATGCAACTGTAACCATGTAACTGGCTTCGACACAAATACTAAGTGACTACAGTTGCATGAGACTACCATGTAACCATGTAACTGGCTTCAACACAAATACTTTGCAACCATGTAACCATGTAACTGGCTTCTGACTTGTTGCATGAGATTACCGTTGCAACAAGGGCGCATGCAATACTTTGAGAGTTGGCCCCGTTTGGAGTATTTGCAAGGGGAGACAACGTGGACCCCATATGGTTATTTGCAAGGAAAGCAAATGTGGGTCCCACTTGACTATTTGCAAGGCTAAGAAACATGGGTCCTACTTGACTATTTGCAAGGCTAACAAACATGAGTCCCACCTGACTATTTGCAAGGCTAGGGAATGTGAGTCCCACCTGACTATTAGCAAGACAAGGGAATGTGGGTCCCACCTAACTATTAGCATGGGAAGATGATTTACGTTATTACATGGGTGATTATTTTCAAGGATATGAATTATATTTTTTGCATGCACTGCAGTTCATATATTATTTGCATGCACTGCAGTTCATATATTATTTGCGTAAATGTACCAAAGGTAATAATAACAGTCCCTACCATGTAACAAACTAGTGCTCCCCATATAATCGACTCATATTATAATAGTGTACAAAATGACTCTACTAACATATTTCCTATCGCCAGAGACCAACTTGATAGAACAACTTGCATTTATTCTTTCAGTAGTTTGTATCCTACCGATAGAAGAACCATCATTAATTCTCTTATCTTATACACCACCGATTGAACAAGATTGTTTCTAGCTGCCTTAAATGAATATTCTTCTTTCGGTTTGTATTCAGTGTCGATATATAGAAAAAGTATATACTTCTAACACAATTTCATTTATATAATTGGCTACCCCTACAATTTGCTAGCCATAATATAAAGAGCAAAGCTAGCATTTATTGTGCTCACTAAGAGAGTTTGTTATACAAAACTCCAAAAATCTATCAAATGGTTTCAGAAGACGAATTCAAACCGTTGAAACCAATCTACTTCACGAGTGATATGCCTGTACATGCAAAATTTTGAAAATTTTGAATTCATCTGGTACAAAGTCAAGTGGTTAGAAAAATTATGAAAATTGAATGCATAAAATAACTTATAGAAAGTTCATTTTTTTAACCGCTTGACTTTGTACTAAATGAATTCGAAAATTTGAAATTGTACGTACACACATCACATATGAAGTAGCTAGATGGATTTCAACAGTTTGAATTTGTCGTTTGAAGCCAATCCGACACTACACATATCTATATAATGTAGGGGTGATTAATGAGCGAGTTTGAGCGAGTTGAGGTATGCTCGTGCTCGGTTCATTAGCTTAATGAGCGAGTCAACTGAGAAGACAATACCGAGTTGACAATTGTGCTCGTGCTTGGTTCGTTAAATGCTCAAGTTGACTCGTGCTCATTTAGCGACTCGTTAAGAAATCAAGCTTGTAGGTAATTTAAATTTTGTTTCGAATTTTTTGTTTCAGATACATCATTCAAAAACTAATTAACATTAATATAATTTAATAAATTGTCATAATCCAACCTGCTTAAACAATACATAATTTAACAAAAAATTATCCAAAAGCAAATTTAACAAAATCAAACAGCTATCTACTTGTCGGTTCTCACAGCTCTACATGTCACATGCTCCTTGTCACAGGCCTACAAAGTTAGATTTGGATTTGGATTTGGGTTTGATCCGGTTAGGATTGGATGTGACATAATTTCATATAACTCAGTTCTTAATTATCGAGTTATGAACGAGCTAGAGTATGCTCATGCTTGGTTCATTAAGTTAACGAGCGAGTTGTTAACAAGTTGATAACTTAACGAGTGAGTTGTCAACGTAATTTTTAATTCACTCCTATCGGCTTTCCTAAACATCATATACATTCATTCTCGGGAGAAGGGACAACGAAGTCAGACGAATTTCGACGTATTAATTAGTATTTTTTATAATATAGCTATATTTAGATGGAGAAATAACTAATTTTGATATTTTGATGGGAAATATCTAATTGAACAATTTATGATGGGCATATATCTAAATTTCTCAATAAAATATTGCTCAAAACATTTGAGCTGAATGTATAAACAGAAGGTTAAAACATGGTAATAGAAAACTGAAAAAAATGAAAAAATGTAAACAGTAGAGCCAGTAAACAACAACTCAAAAATGAAGAAGGCCATCTACTGAAATGCTGGTATATATATGCACGAACTCGAATTGGCCTGTCGGTGGCTTCTTCTTTCTACTCGTGAACTCCTTTGCTGAAGCTGCTTAGAGATCTAGCTCCCCTTTCTCTCTGAAGTTTGAATTTTGAAATAAACAAGATGACCCTTGTTTTTTTGCTACATTCGCGATGTGTTATCTTTTGAGTTGGCTTTTGATTGTATCAGAGGAGTTCAACATTGATTGTATCGAGGAAGGTGCACTGTTGATTGTAACGAGGAAGAAAGAATTCTTTTGATTGTTCTGCTTCTCGGATCTACTCTTTTTTTTTCTTCTTTTCTGGGTTCTCTACTGGTTCTTCAGTGGATCCTCAGCCCCAGCTTTTTTTTTTCCTTTTTAGTTCGTCTTTAACTTGTTTATTCAATTTCATCAAAGGAGTTCATCATTGATTGTTGTGGTTGGTTACTTTAATTTCGCAAAAACTGGATTTTCTTTTGATTTGGTAATTTTCCTGCTCTCTGATATCATGTTAATTTGAGAAACAAAAAGTATTGAACTGTATGTATTTGTTTTATTGAATTGATTTTTATGATGATTACAATGCTTACACAAGTTTATATAGACAAACTAGCTATGTTATATTTTTCTAATTTGCTACCAGTCATTGTAGCCTTTTCTAATATTCATGATTGATAATACACACTTAGAAGGTAAGATTTGTAAGATTATATATATGTGCTGTTTGTAAGATTATATATATATGTGCTGATTCTCCAAGTCTATTTAATTATGTGTAATTTTGATATACTGTTTTTTATTAAAGTGAGGTAAAGACCTCGCCAGTTTCCATTGAAACTAGAATTTTTTTCAAAACGGTACTAAATCACTGGTACCAGTCTGAGCTGTTTTTACAACTAAGAACAACACAGAACCTTTTACATTCAACCCTTGTTTTTCCTACTAATTATAAAAACCATAGCATATCACAAAGCATAGTAATGCAGTCTAACAAATCACTCCCTTAGGAGCTAAGCTCCAAATATAAAATCTGTGTCATTTTGTTTTTAATCTTTAACAAGTAGCTTTTTGAATGAAGCTGGCATAGCTTCCGTTAGTGCTGACGGAAATGAAAACAAGTTTCAGGAGAGTAGAATGTTGGAAAAATAAATAACCATGCAATTGAATAGAACTGAGGACAACATAACATGAAAACATTACTTTGAGAGTATAAAAAGAAAGTAAGTGCGAATTGATTATATAAGCTTGCTAATAATCAAGTGAAAACAATTTTCTGTGAGAAGCATTAAGTATCTTAAAAGGATGATATGATATTAACGAGCTTGTCAATATTGATAGAAGAAGATCCATCACTCTTGATGCAAAGAGATGCTTCATGTTTCATAGCTCTCATTCTTTCTCTAATTTCAACACCTTCATCCTCTTTCATCAACCGTTTGATTGCCTTTTCAATATTCCCTCTCTCTAGTTTTCCCTCTAACCCGATACCAACCTTCCAAATATGCATGATAGATAGAGCATTCCCAATTTGATCGCCAAATTGGGGCCAACAGATCATCGGGACCCCTTCACAGATAGCCTCTAGTGTCGAATTCCAGCCGTTATGTGTCCAGAAGGCGCCAACTGAGGCATGTGCCAAGACCTCCTTTTGTGGGGCCCAACTAACTATTTTCCCATAGCCACTTGTCACCTCGATGAAACCGTCAGGTAAATCAACCTCATTTGTTCCGAGGATTAAACCCGGTCGAACCACCCAAATAAAAGGCTGGCCACTGTTAGCCAAACCCCAAGCAGTCTCGATAAAATCCTCGTAGTTCATGCATGCTAGGGTACCAAAATTCACATAAAGCACAGAGCTGACAGCTTGCGTTTCCAACCACTCTAAGCAGCTACAATCTTTATCCAGCAAACTGCTACTGGACGGGGGAGTGAACTTATAGAGAGGACCAATACAATATACTGGAACCGGTACTGCTCTTTGGAACTTCTCTACCTCTGCACTTTCAATGGCATCGAAAGTATTTACAATTACCCCCGAGGATGCTCTTATAGCATCTATAGCATGTTGAAAGAAGTCACGTAACACTTCATTACTGCAATTTCCAGTAAGTTGCGAGTCCCTCATTCGGAGACGGTCAAGTTTCATCATTGGCATGTTCAATTGTGACTCTGTTCAAATTTGAAGTGAAGAAGATAAATTAATTACAATAATGGACATATTGTAGATGGACATGTTATAGTCTATAGTAGTGTTATTTGTTTGCAGGAAATCTATTTGAGTACCAAGAGCAGAGCCAAACTTTTGAACTATGGGGTCAAACACACAATAAGAATTAATCATATAAAATTTTAATATTAAGAATGTGAGTCAATTTTACAATAGCCATGACAGTTTACTCTAAATTATATAGTAAATCATATATAAATACAAAAAATTTAACAATAAGAGTGAATTGCCTTATTCATATTGAATGAATCTGCCCCTGTTGAGTACTAACCTTGCACTGGTATGCAGTCTTGTTGGACCGACTGAGGATATGTCATGAACCAATTTAGAGTGGCTGCATTACCGGTCCTAAGTACCAGAGTCAGAACTCGAAACCTATTTGCAAGATGTTGCAAGTTGTACCAGTGTGTGTCTCGGATCAAGCACGCAACGGGCTCTTCATTTTTGTCAGAAAGAGTGCTTGTCAAAGAATCATAAAATAGCTGCTCACAACTATTGTTCCAAGCTATCATTCGAGGCACCGCGTCATCAACCACCGGTCTGAACCGGTTTGTTATTTCTCCATCTTCGACCAGGATGAAGCGGTACAAAGGGTATTTGTTGGAATCGATGGAGTTGTAGGTGGTGTGAAAAATGGTGATGGAGAAGCCGTGAGAATGGAGAATTGCAGCAAGGTCTAGCATGGGATTAATGTGGCCTTGATAAGGCATTGGAAACAATAGCACTCTTTTTCCCATGACTTCTCTAGTGTGTGATCCTTGAACTGAGAACGGAGGTTGCAAAGCCAAAGAGAGACTACATATATAATTAATCATATATCTTAACTTGCTTTGCACATGCTATACATATATACATTAAAAGAAATATTAGCTGTTGTGTCTTGGGACATTCAACTTGATAGCAATATATAACAATTAATTACATTATATTATAACTCGTCAGAATTAAAAAAAATTAATATATTTTATATGTACGTATCTTCTCTTACTAGGACCACAGACAAAATCTCCTATAAATTTAATATAGCTAGTGCATGCTCATCTAACTATAAATAAGATGCCTGACAAAGGTAACTTGGGTAAAAGAGGTTGGCAAGGTGATCGATCAACGGTGTCTATTGTACTGAATTGGAATCTGTTTGATCATCTTTTTAATTGTATAATGTCGAGTGGCACAATCTATTTGGTATTGGATTGCTAATTTTAATATTTTTTTTTCTTTTGAAGGCACCACAGTGGCGGAACTATGGGAACTTGATTTAATTACTGTGTCCTTTTGAAAGATACAAATTTGATAGAAATTGTAAGAAGTGCAGTGTTGTGGTCTTTATTGCTTAATATATAGAAATATAATTGAATTTGAAGCTAGATGGTAAAATCTTAGAGATTAAAGATTTAGGTTCAAGAATTATTTCACTTAGCTTACTTTTGGACTTCTCAACAGAAAATCGATCTCACTTTCCATCCTGACACCAAGCTATTAATTGGTGCACGTTTCTTTCCGTACTTCTTATCTACATTAATTTAGCATTAAAACAATTAAACACCATACCTCACATTGAATTTTTTTTAAAATTAAAATAAACAAAAATCTTCAAAAAAATCAGCCAAAAAAATACGTTCGGTGGAGCAAACGAGGCACTTGAAAATCCGGCCAAATTTTGTTTTTTACCAATTAAAAAAACAAACCATTTGAAAATCCTGTCAAAAATTTATTTTTTACATACTAAAATATTTGAATTGTTAATAAGCCTCAAATATATATACTTCCGGTTAGAATTTTACCTCCAAAACTGTATCAAATTTCTTTTATTTTAGCTTAGTTTAGTATAGAATACGCCAAAAAATCAAGTTACTGCATTTGCCTTAATTAATTTGCCTTAAATAAAAACTAATAGTATGTTTCAAACTAATAGTCATTTTTCGAGGGCAAATGGGTAATTTCTCAACTTTTGACGCTTACACAATCATATATCTAAATTGTACGTGTAAGCGTCAGGAGTATAGAAATGACCAATATATTTGCTCTAAAAAACTGTCTAACTAGTAATTGACATTTTTCTAAAACATGCTGCATTTTTTTTATTGTTTTAATGAATTTTAAAATGAATACTTGATAAATTTAAAATGAGTTTTTAATAGAGAAGACATTAAATTGATAAATTTGTGAGTATTTAATTAAGTTTAGAACGGAAAATATGATATTATGAATTTTAGAGGGAGAAATACCTATAAATTTACCTTCGAATCTTCATATTTAATTAGTTATTAAAATTTCATTATCAAAGAGGAATGAATGTATAATTGTTAGCTCAGAGAGGAAACCAAAATCCTTTTTTTACGGAACATGTGATGAGATGAGAGTCAAAATCTTTGAACTCACCTCCCAATGCGGATATAAATTTAAGGATAACAAATTGGGATACCATTACCATTTTACCATCACCATTTTGATTTTAACAGAGTCATTTTGACTTTATGCAGCGCATGAATCATGTGCAGAGCTGCTTTGTAACTTTATTAATTTTATGCTCTGCATGAAGCCAAAACTAGTCTGTTAAAATCCTTCGTCCAGAAGTCTCTTTGGCAGCTTCTGCCAAGTTCTAAAAAAAAAAAAAAAAAAAAAACCAAGTAACCGTGGCGTCCATGGATGAGACGAGAGTGAGGCTCCTCCCATTTACAGAATCATTTGCCTTAAAAACACAGTATTCTGTTCTGTCGCCATCCTGTTTGCTCTCATCGATACCAACCAGGTTAATTAACTTGCTGATTACTCGATTTCTCTTCTTTGCTTTTGGTGCCTTCATTTTGAATCTGATTAATAATACATGCATTTAGCCGACTGCCAAATAATATGAACATGCATACTAATAGTCATTGCAATATATATTCAGTTTTTTCGTCATAGTATGACACTAATTAGATTCAAATAACCAATCGGATTTAAATCCATTAACTAATCAAACAATTAACGTGATAAAAACAATTCAAGTCATAATTTGACATACTTTCAATTTCAACCCACAATTTCCCAACAGTTTTTCAAAACAAAAAATCCCAACAGCGAGAAAGAAAAGAAGAAATTAAAAAATTAAAATAGAAAAACAAGCCGACACACGTGACACACACGCCTACACACAAGAGGCATAAATTGGGGTTAAAATTTTAACATAACAGTTTTGACTTCATATGAACTCAACTGTTGCGGAGAGAGACTTTGTGGAAATTAGTTTGGAGAGAGAGAGAGAGACAACTTTATTTTTTATTTTTATTTTTTGACAATTGTGGGGAGTGCCACGTGTTTCATATTGAAACAAGGATAATAATTTTTTACAAAAGCAATGATTACCATATAGTAATTATTGGAAATAAATGATACATGAACAACATATTAAATTATAACCCTTAGATATCACATGGACAACTAAGTTATCTAAACCAGAATACATTTAAAAAATATAACATAAAACAACAAAGAAAGCTATATAACAAACGACACGGTAATCACAATCTCGATCTAATAGATCGAGGAGACAGTTATCACAACTAAGAGAGAGACCGCTTCGTAAATTAATTTTTTTGGAAGGCCGTGGAATGGAAATTTGGTGGAAATTAGGAAGGAGAAATAAACATCGTTTAATTTCTTCTCAATTTATCTTAAGACTACTTAGATTTGTTTGCGCAAGTTATAGCTAGGCTTACAGAAGTAAGTAGTATCTTGAGTCGCTCTATTAATATAATTGTTCTCTCTCTCGAGTCTCGACAAAGAGCGGAGCTGCGGAGGGACAAATTAGCGCAATCCTCTATATATTTTGTTTTTCTGCTAGGCCTCAATATTGTACAGAATATATAGGCACTAGCTAACAGATTATACTACGTACTGGGCCTCCAAACAAAATTTTATTAACCATGCATGCTTCAACTATATTATATATAAAGGACCCGCCTAGCTGTCCCCCGTGATCAATTCTCCGATTGATCCCCCGAGTTTGGATAAGGCGATATTAATGGGGGGACCGCAACTGCCTCCGCTAAAAACGCGTTAAAAACAAGCTAAACGCGTTAAAAACAAAGAAGACGCGTTAAAAATGGGCGGGGACCACACAACCGACAAAGAAAACGCGTTATTAACTGGGGGGGACCGCATAACCGTCAGCTCATTTTATGACCTGGCGGTAAAGTATTCTCCTGTGACATAACAAGTATTCATCCAGCTATACGCAGGTATTCACCTTTGCATATTAGGATTCATTACAACATTCATTTCGCGTTGTTAATTGGGGACCGCATAACCGACAAAAGAAAACGCGTTAATAAGTGGGGGGACCGCATAACCGACAAAAGAAAACGCGTTAATAAGTGGGGGACCGCATAACCGTCAGCTCGTTTTATTAGGAATTTGCGGTAAGTATTCATCTGTTTCACAACAAGTATTCGCCCATCTGTATGAAGGTACTCATCACCACAAACAACATACTAAGTGGAGGGACCACATGCAAGTAGAGAAACCGGAAATACATAAACAAGTAATAACACGATTATACTGCATAAGGTCAATACTTGCGAGAGAAGGATGAATATAACATAACAAACTATATTACATCAACAAAATTAGCATCAATTCATATCTGTTATCAATTCATATCTGTTAACATATCAAACTATATGACATCAACGTTAATAAGTCAGTGAGTATCCTAAATTGCAAACTTAAACTCATTCCTCTCATCAGTTAGTATCCTACACGCAAGCAGAAGACGCTCAGCACTGATCATTTCCTACAAAAATTAAACAAAAAAAACATGTCAGTTAGTAAATGAAATTTTAATAAAATAAATTAAAAGTATACATCCCAATTCAAAAAAGTATTCATCCAGTAAGTGTGAAGTATATATCCCAGTAATAAGAGAAATTACAAAAAACCAAGTGAAACAAAGTATTCATCCATGAACCGTAAAGTATATAACCAGTAATACTCAGTATTTACCCCAAGTGTAACAAGTATTCATCCATTAATCCTAAAGTATACATCCCAACAATACCCATGCTATACATCCCAATAATACCCACTAATATTTACCAATTAAAAACAAGTAATTATAGTATACATCCCAAGTGAAATAAGTATTCATCCAATAGCAGTAAAGTATATATCCAGTAATACTCATTAATACAGAGTAAAACAAGTGAATCAAGTATTTATCCAGTAATATTCAAATTACAGAAAGCAAACAAATTTATATAAAATTGGGTAATTAACCTGGGTGAAATTGAGCGGGACCTTGCGAGTCAAACAGTCAATACACCGCAGAACAAATATCGCACAATCCTGCGAAGATTGCTGAGGAGTTTCCATCCAGGATACCTGTACGTCCATCCACTTAGGTTTTCCTATATTTTGTATAAAAACAATGAAATTTATAAATGTTTTCATACCTAATTCCCAAAAGTATAAATCCCAGTTGTAACAAGTATTCATCCAGTAACACTAAAGCTATACATCTTAGCAATACAGAAATTCCCAAAAGGAAAAAGAAGTAACAAATATTTAGCAATTACTTTATACATACAAAGTATTCATCCATTCATGGCAGAGTATTTACCCAAAAATACTAAAGTATTCACCTAATAATACTAAAGTATTCACCTAAAAATTACTTTATACATACAAAGTATTCATCCATTCATGGCAGAGTATTCACCAAAGAATACTAAAGTATTCACCTAATAATACTATTCATCCAGTAACAGTAAAGTATAAATCTGGATAAAGTATAACAAGTATTCATCCGGGATAAATACGAGCTTACTGAAAAAAAAAAGTAACACATAAACACATTAAAAACATGAATATAAAGTAAGATATAAGTACTTACCAAGCCTCCAGGAGAGAAAGTACTTCACCCAGTGCAGATGGTTGATGTGTGGCTCAAAATAGTATGTGTTCGTTGAATGGTGAAGGGAGTTGTACATCTCGATCTTTTGATTTTTCAAATCGAAAGCAGCTAATATCCAATGCTTCAGACCAACTAATGGTACGAACAACCATCTGCTCTTCTCGAATTGTGGGGAAAATAATTCCCTCTGTCCACGGTACAGAGTATCCAATTTATTGAATGGTGCCATTTCCTACAATATTACAATAAATAAAATAAACAAACCAATAATATTTAATTGTTTCAAAAATTTATAAAAACATACTTTTTATAGTTTTAGAAACTCACAATAGAATCATTCTTCAAATAAAACCACTCTTCATCAACTGGAGTCTCCTGTTGCATTATAAGGAGAGCAATATCAACAGCCTGCACAAATATTAATTCATGTCATGATTAGTACTTATCCATAATGTAAATAGTATTCATCCAGTTAATACACAAGTATTCATCCCAGTATTCATCCAATACCAAAAGATTTATCAATGGCTGCCAAAGTATTCATCTATGGATACCAAGGTATTCATCTATCAATAACAGATTATTCATCTATTGATACCAAAGTATTCATCTATGAATGAAAAAGTCTTCATTCAGGAAAACCAAAGTATTCACCCATGAACAACAATAATTAGAAAGCCTGGACATTCATACTGTTATGATTAGTACTCATCAATAATGTAAAAACTATTCCTCCATGGACACCAAAGTATACACCCAATTAGTACAAAAGTATTTATCCAGTTAATACACAAGTTTTCTAAAATAAATACACAAATATTTATGCAGTTAATACACATTTCATACACAGGGATTGATCTATGGATACCATGTATTCATTCTGAATACAAAAGTATTCATCAATGAACAAATATAATTGACAACCTGCACAAAGTAAAAATTTTCATACCTCAGACCCAATTTCGTTCTTGGAAAACAACAAGTCTCGGAATTGATCAATTGTCATAAATAAGCCAGACGGATTGTTTTTAAATGGGTAGTCCTCTTCACCAACTTCATACTGAAAGTACTTCTTAACCCAAGAATCCAAGACATTGCTCACTTCAACAGAAACCAAATCACGATGGTCATAACACCAATTCTTGTCTGGCAGCGGGACTTTCCCGGTACAACTCTCAAACGTGGGATCCACGAAAATACTGTCAGAAAAAAAATCCCAATCTGGATAATTTAATTTAAAAGGAACCTCATCAAATTCAAGATTTTCATCTCCGTACTCGGCAATGGTACATGGAAGCCAATCGATGAATGGTACATCAATTTTCGCAAGATCATGGATAAAAGGTGTTCCGCGAAAAGGTGGTTTCGGTTCATTAACCCCTCTTTTAGGCATGGTTTTTCGCATTGGAACCCTCTTCCTCCTTCTAACGACTATTACCTTTTGGCGTTTTGGTTTCTGTTGCTCTGGCTCTTGGGAACTAATTTCAATCACATTGGTTTCAGTTTCAGGGATTGATTTTCGCCTTCTTCTCCTGCCTTGTACTCTTTCATATACAAACTTAGCTCCCAAGACCTTAGATCGGGATTTTAACTGGTTTGTTTCGACATCCACTTTCTCTACCTCTTTGGTTTTATCTTCTGCTGGAATTTGGACTTCCGGTGAAAAACCGAGGCTAAAAGAGGGACCATCCATATCACCAAGATTACATACTTCAACGTCCTTTCCTACAATTTCTACAAATATGCATACTGTTACATTCAAAATATAAAACTGCAAAAAAAATATGACAAAACTAAAATATTAATACCTTCTTTCTCTATTCCTTGTTTCTCATCACCTTCTTGCCCTCCTTCTGATTCTTTTTTTTTCTTATGCTGAGCAATAACATCTTGTATAATTTGATCAATCTTTGGATCTTGGGATTCATCTTCCTGTGTAGTGAACCCATGAGTATCTTCTTCGGAAACTAAGCTCTCCTCTCCAGCTTGAGGTACTTCTATTTCATTCTTTTTTTTCTTCATCGGTGGATCTCGACCAACCGATGGTGTTGGTGTCACAGTATCGCCAAATAAGACTCTCTTATTCAGAGGACTGGCAGGAGTCTCCTTGATTTCAGCAGACTGACGAGAGCTACTAATCTTTGCAACAGCCTTCTTTTCTACAGCTACAAAAAAAAAATAAAGTATAAATTCCAGTTGCAACAAGTATTCATCCATTAACAGTAAAGTATACAGCTTAGCAATACAGAAATTCCCAAAAGGAAAAAGAAGTAACAAATATTTAGCAATTACTTTATACATACAAAGTATTCATCCATTCCTGGCAGAGTATTCACCCAAAAATACTAAAGTATTCACCACAAAAGAAATAGATGAAAATACTAAAAGTTTAATAGATGAATACTCACGAGGTACATTATCTTGTACATTGGCAGACTTGATTAGAAGCTTCGAAGAGCTCCTAGTGGTAACACCACCCTTCTTTTGTCCAACTACAAAAAACAAAAGTATACATTCCAGTTGTAACAAGTATTCATCCAAGAACAATCAAGTATTCACCATATAAAAGTTAATTCATACAAAAAAACTTACCATCAGGATAAATTTTAGCATCTCCAGAAACACCAGCTTCAGAAGGTACTTTACCTTCTACCTTAGCAACAACGGCTATGGAAATACCAATTGTTAAAAGATAATTCACAAAATTTCTACAACAAAACAATTCAATTTTCCAAAATTTGAATGTAAATATTCAAATGAACAAAAATTTATAAATCTTACACTTTGTTTTCTTGTCCTGCTCTTCACCAGAATTTGCCTTCTCTGCTCCCTCAATAGCTTTGACAGCTGTCCCCCGAAAATAACAAAAGAAAAAAAAAATTAAAGTCAATTAATGGTACAAAGTCAGGTGCTTATAAAAGTGAAATTAAAGTATTCATCCAAATTCTAAGAAGTATTTATCCCAAAATGTTGACAGTTTTGCCATATAAAATATAAAAGTATTCATCCAAATTGCAGAAAGTATTCATCCCAATAGTAAGAAGTATTTATCCCAAAGGTTGACAGTATTCATTTATCCGACCAAAAATATAAGAAGTATTCATCCAAAATGCAGAAAGTAGTCATCCAAGGGTAATAAGTATTTATCCTAAATGTTGATCACTAAAAATATCAAGTTTCATATGTATGTATTCATAAAAGTGAAATACAAAATAAAATATTTTAAATTAAATTATATAAAACATACGTGATCGAAATAATCGCTTGGATATGTGATATTGTCTTTCCGAATGAGAAGCCTCCGCCAAAAGCTTCTGTTCAGAGGCTGGTGACAAAAGCGGAATACCAGTTGAATCTTGTATATATTTCAGATCTTCAAACCGATGCTTCGCTGCCCTATGAACCAGCTCAGTGGAGATTTTGAAGTTGAAAAGGCAGTAAACAGGTGCCATTTCGGTCATCAACTTCAGAAGATGACTGTTTTTGGGTTTTCGCAATTGAACGTTGCTTGACAGAACGGAGAACTGGTCGCTCGCAACAAAACCCTTCTCCTTATTGAGTACCTCAGCCGGTTCCCATTTCAGCTCAGAGGTATCAATATCACCCACCAGGACATTGTCAAGAACTTTGTTCAACGAAGATCTCCTCCAGCAAACATTCAATTTGTGATCGAGAAATCTTGGAATGTGCCCAGTGAATTTCCTATTATTCGGAATCTTCACATGCTCAAAAAACCAGCCCTAAAAAAAATGGAAACAAAAAAAAAATTTAAGAATTATTCATACAAAATAGTGAAAGTATTCATCCAAATTGTAAGAAGTGTTTGTCCCAAATGTGGACAGTATTCAGTTATCCGACCTAAAATATAAGAAGTATTCATCCCAATTGAAAGAACTATTTATACCAAATGTTGACAGTATTCATTTATCCCAAAATGTAGAAAGTATTCATCCCAATTTAAATGAACTATTTATTCATCCAAAATGTAGAGAGTATTCATCCAAAATGTAGACAGTATTCATCCCAATGTAGAAAGTATTTATCCCAATTTTTAGCACCAATAATATAAAAACTATTCATCCAAAATGTAGAAAGTATTCATCCCAATTTAAGAAGTATTTATCACCAAATACTGACAGTATTCATTTATACCCTGTACTATAAAAGTATTCATCCCTACAGTAAGAAGTATTTATCCCAAATGTTAACAGTATTCATTTAAGCGACCTAATGTAGTATAGACATATACACTTGAAAGTATTTAAATTTGTTTATTAAAACTTACAATCAATGCAAGTGCACAACCAGGGAGGGTTCCTGACTCTTTCTTGCCTGTCTTCTTCTTTGTACCCTCCTCTTCTTCTTCTGCCATACTTGTACTTCGGTTGTCCTTTTGCAACCGACACCAAGCGGCATTATTTGGAATGTTCTCCATAAGAACACGGTGCACTGCCTCTGCCCAGTTGTAATCTTTCAAACTGTCGATCTCGGCAGCATAGTGGAACAGATGCTGCGGAACCTTTCCGCAAGCTTGCGGGAATAACACCATGGTGAATAGGTACATCACCAGAAGTCCGACTACATCATCTACCATGGCATTCTTCTTCAGAGCTTCTTTGATTGCTGTCTCAAGCGTAGCTACAGTAATCCTTCCATTCGGCTTCAAATGTCGCCGCCTGAGGGGAGGATCACTAACCCTCCCCTTCTTCATCTGCACCACCTCTCCACCAACCCCAAGGCCCATTACCAACCCGACTTCTAGAGAAGTAAATTCCAGTTTTTTTCCCTTAAAAACAAACGCACCTTCCTTATTTTGCCAATGCAAGAGGATGCTATGCAAAACAGGATTGTTTGCATGCGTTTTCGGTGGAAATGCAAACAAATGAAGAAATGGCGTATTCGCTAGACGGGTTATGTGATCAGGCTTCAAACTGGGCAACACATTGCTGTGGAAGAAAAGCATGGCCGCATCAATATTACATCTGTTTTTTATGCAGGAATCCGATGTCCTTGCTTTTCCAATACGTTGACCTACATGGAAAAAATTACATGGAGTTGTAAAATATTGAATTGAATTGAGTAATATATTAACTACTGCATGTAAAGTATTTATCCATTATTGGTAAAGTATTCATCCATTAACAGTAAAGTAAGACTAAGCTATTAGAGTATTCATCCCAACTGACACAAAGTATTCATTCATCAACTGTAGGGTATTTATCCATTAAGTTAAAAGTATTCATCGATTAACTGTAAAGTAACACTAAGCTATTAGAGTATTCCTCCCAAGTGACACAAAGTATTCATCCATTAACTTTAAAGTATTTATCCATTAATGGTAAAGTATTCATCCATTAACTGTAAACTAACCCTAAGCTATTAGAGTATTCATCCCAAATATTGATCCATCAGCTGTAGGGTATTTATCCATTAAGTGTAAAGTATTCATCTCAATTGCATAGATTATTCAGTACTGGACAACAAGTACAAACCTATTACAAAATACAAATGTATAAGTACACATTTATGAAATTACCTTTCTTGCGACCTGGTTGGGCTCCCCTACGCCGTTTTTCTGGTGGGACATCTTTCAACTCTTCTTCTGAAGATGATTCTTCTTCTTTATATTGTTCTGAAAAATTATATTGATCAGCTGTAGGGTATTTATCCATTAAGTGTAAAGTATTCATCTCAATTGCATAGATTATTCAGTAATGGACAACAAGTACATGGGGAATACAAAATACAAATGTATAAGTACACATTTATGAAATTACCTTTCTTGCGAGCTGGTTGGGCTCCCCGACGCCGTTTTGCTGGTGGGACATCTTTCACTTCTTCTTCTGAAGATGATTCTTCTGAAGAATTATCTACAAATTTTGAAGAATATTTTAAGAAATTATATTGCTGTCAAGAATTAATAAAGAAGATCCAACTTAGCTAGTTGCTCACAAGAATTATCTACTAAAGAAGATCCAAAATTAATAAAGAAAAAATAATTTTTAGCTCATTTGTTAAGTTTCAAGACTAAATTCTAAATATTAACAAAATAACTTATTATTTAGTACAGATAGTATTCATCCAACTTAGCTATTTGTATTAACTACAAGACAACAACCAAACATTTGGAACAGCAAACATATAATTAAATGTAACTTAAAGAAATTTATAGAAGTAAATTCATGAAAATACCTTCCTTGTGACCTCGTTGGGCTCCCGTATGCAGTTGTTCGGCTGCTGCACCTTTTTCTTGCGAGCTTTCCTCGATATCTTCCGAACTTTCATGCAGCTCTGCTGATTTGATTGGAGATTGAGGTTTCTTTGGAGATTGAACTTGTTCTGTTAAAAAATACAACCAAAATAATATGTTATTAAAAAGGTTAGTAACATATAGAGTATTAATTTCTTTCATGTATGTATTCACTTATCAAACAAACAATATTCATCAAAACCTTCAGAGATCTTCTCAAGACCTTCATCAAAACCTTCAGATATCTTCTCAAGACCTTCATCCAACTGTGCTGCATGGATTGAAGATTGACTTGGCGAGTCATGTTGTTCTGTTAAAAAATAAAAGTTAATAATAAAAGTATACATCCCAGCTACATCAAAGTATTCATCCAGTAACTAAACTACATGCATCCATTACTATCTATCATTGGATCCAATCATAATCAAGTATTCACTCTACAACACAGTTATAGATGAAAAAAAGCTTACCATCAGCTTGAGAAGGTACATTACCATCTTGTACCGTATCATCTCCAGATGTTTTCACAACATCTTCAGGGAGACTTGTTTGTTGACCTTCCGCTTCGAGTTGTGCAGTGATCTGTTCACCTTCACCTTGGAGTTGTTTACAAAAATTAATCATAATTCAGGTGTAATATAACATCTAATATAACAGTGTGTTCATCTAACAAAGAAGTATTTACATCTAATAAGTATACATTCCAGCTACATCAAAGTATTCATCCAGTAACTAAACTACATGCATCCATTACTATCTATCATTGGATCCAATCATAATCAAGTATTCACTCTACAACACAGTTATAGATGAAAAAAAGCTTACCATCAGCTTGAGAAGGTACATTACCATCTTGTACCGTATCATCTCCAGATGTTTTCACAACATCTTCAGGGAGACTGGTGTGTTGACCTTCCGCTTCGAGTTGCGCATTGATCTGTTCACCTTCACCTTGGAGTTGTTTACAAAAATTAATCATAATTCAACAGTGTGTTCATCTAACAAAGAAGTATTCACATCTAATAAGTACTGAATAGTGCATTTAAACTAAACTATTCATCTCTAGCAACAGTGTGCTCATCTCTAATCTAACATTAAACTAAACTCCTAAATAACAGAAATAGTGTGCTCAAACTAAACTAAACTAAACTAAACTAAATAACAGTACATTAAACTAAAATAAACTAAAAAAAACAACATAACAAAGAACAGAGGCAGCGACACACAGTGTTACTGGTACCGATTACCAGTAACAAAAATCGTCACAACAACATAGCAAGATAAAGCAAGCAAACCGGTACCAGTACACATTAATTAATTAAAATAATGAATACTTCAGTTAAGTTGGATTAATACCTCGAGAATCAGCAATTGTTACATTTATTTCTTCATTTCCACTGATTTGCGGTGCAGATGCCTCAGGCAGAAGCGCTTCTTCACTTGGAGGCAGCACACCTTCTTCACTTTCAGGCACCACCACTTCTTCGATTTGAGGCACCACAGACTGTTCATTTCCACCGATTGTTGCATTTCCTTCTTCATTTCCACTGATTTGTGGTGCAGATGCCTCAGGCAGCACAGCTTCTTCACTTTGAGGCATCACACCTTCTTCTCTTTGAGACAGCACCGCTTCTTCTCTTAGAGGCAGCACCGATTGTTCATTTCCACCGATTTGCTCCATTTCCGCCAAATGTGCGATTGTGCGATTGCGATTCCGAATGTGTGATCGTTATCAGACGAACTCTCTCTCTCAATCACCGAATGTGCGATTGCGCAAGTGGATGAACTCTCTCTCTCTCTCAGTCGCCGAGTGTACCGATGAACTCACTCTCTTTCTTTTTCAAAAAAAATGCTAAAACCCTATCGTCACCGGAACGTGCGATCGCGAGAGTAAGATCGAGTGAAGTGTGCGATTTCGTCAAGAGGAGTTAATATTTTGTCACGTAGTGAATTTTAATTTTTCATTTAAATTTTCAGTTACAATATCATTGATATATCATATAGAACGGGTTCATCAAAATGAAAGGACGTTAATGGAAAGGGGATATGAAACGAAATGGCGCAACTCCTATAAATATATTTCAAATCCATGTGGTGGGACCATTTAATTTGAACACCATCTCCATTTCACTGGAGGGATGCTTGATATTATAATAATTTAATATTTTATTGTGTTTATTGTATTCACGCAATATGAATAATATATTGACTCAATATTCATATGATATTCACTATGCATGTCGCTGCATAAAGTATATGAGGTGGGACCATATAAGGTGGGACCATTTCAACAACCCAACATCTCCATTTCACTGAAGGGATGCTTGATATTAAATACTTTTTATTGTATTTTATTGTACTAGATGAAAAAGTAATTTTATTGTGTAATATTAAATACTTTTTCATAATGTGAAATATTTTCATTTAACCTATCATGGATTAACACTAATTTTATTTTGTACAAGTGTGTTAACTTGTTTGTCGATGGATGAATACTTCGATGAACACTGTTCAATTCAACATTTATTTGTACACCAAAAAATTATTTAAATGTAATAACAGTATATATTCATCTCTTCACATAAAACATCAAAAAAGCAAAATTACGAATTATATTGAGCACGAATTGCTAATTGTAATACATCTGAACCGTACATTATGAGATCTCACAAAGAAACAAGCAACCTATCAGTGTAATAGTATTGTATTCATCTATTTCACCTGAAGAATTGACTATGGACACTAAAGTATTCATCAATGAAATACTAATGTTTCTATGCAAATTAAAAATTAAAAAATGATAATCTGTACAAAGTTATGTTTCTATATTTATAAACAAAAAGAATTACTTCTGCTTTTTCTTCATATTCTTTTGCTTGTCCAACAACTTCTTTATGGCAACATCCATTTTGCTCTTGAAAGCAATTTTTTTGGGTCGTCCCCTCCGATTTGACTTTTTAGGTGGTAGTAGAGGTTTAGAGGGTGGACAATTAACTAATGAAGTCCCATCAATCTGTTCTTCAACTGTCTCACCTGCAAAGAAGTATTCATCCATTAAATTGAAAGTATGCATCCTACAATGCAATATAAGGATTCACAATCACTGCTATTAGTACATGAATTTTTATTGTAAAATTGTATTCATCCTTTCATCACAAGTATTCACACTATCAGAATGATGTACTAATCTGTGTAGAAATTAATATAACTATCATACCACCTGCCGCTGAAACATCTTGTAGCTTTCCTTTTGCTGTGGTAGACTTTTTTTTCTTTCTTACTATAGGTGTCATTCCAGAAACTCCAGAAGTATCAATAACATTCACATTCTCTTGGCCACCAACTAAACCTGATTTCACAAAACTCTAAAGTATCAATACATATTCACCACTAATACAATAAGTATTCACCTCCAATGTCAGAAATATTCACTACTAACCCTGAAGTGAAACAGAGAAGATATTGAAACAGACAGAAAATGACTATTACTGACAAACCTGCTATGTTTTTTCTCAACTGATGTAAGCCATTCAACACCATAGTATGATACTCATCATTCACACTTCCAATGTTTAGCAGATCTTGAATTATTGGATTTGTTGCCATGGTCAACTCATACAACCTGCAAACACCATAGTATTACATAAAGTAGTTATGCCTTAAGTATAAAGTATTGACCTCTAGGCCATAAAGTATTCATCCACTAACAATGGAAGACCTCACAAAACAATCTTACTGTGTATTCCAAACTTCATAAAATCCCTACAGTATAATGTACTCACCAGTACCACATAAAGTATTCATCAACTTCATACAACTTGCAGTGAAGTATTCAACCTTCTAATTGTAAGTATTCAACCATAGCATAAATAAATAAACTAATTAGAAACTTTTACCTGTTTCGTTCAGGTAAAGTTGGATGAGATGAATCAATTATAGTCAAATTCTGACGATCGATATCCTTTCTCCACCGATCGACAATATACTTTTCATCAATAGAAAAGACCTTTTCATGCTTTAGGACCTGGATTGAGTGTGAACACAAAACACCCATTACCTCAAAAAGTCTACAAATACAAAACACCTCCTTTAAGGCCCTCCTATACACAACCTGAAAATTTTTCCCCCAACAATCTTCAACAACATAAAGTGCCTCACCATCTTGTTCTGCAATTAAATTGCACGATAAATTCATACACAATGTAAACTGCTCTTGACATTTGAGAAAAATTTCATTTGTATAACTTTGTTGAAATTGATATTCCATGGGCAATTCAGAATTACACTTATGAGCTCGATACTTCGAATCATGGTCAGCCTTATGCTCTCTCTCCCAAATGTTTCTTAGAGCTTCATCAAAACATTCGACAAAACCTTTAAGGCTTTCTCTCCTTGTGAGGTAGTTATCCAAAAAAGAATTCATACTTTCTACACGCTGTGTAGTATTCATTCCAGCCCAGAATTGGGAATTTAGATACACGGGCACCCACTTCTCTCTCATTTGAAATATATCTCTAAACCAAGCATCCTCTTGCTTCCCAATTTTATCCATCAAGTGCACCCATCTTTCCTCAAAATCTTCCTTACACTGGGAATAATAAACAACCTCCTTCAATTGAGCAGATAAGGCACTTTTCTTATCCTTTCTTCCCAATTTACTGGGTAGCTTGTGTAATATATGCCAAGAGCAGTACCTATGAGTGGTTTCTGATCCAAACACATGCTTAATCCCTAATTCAATGCTTCCACATTGATCTGTGAGTATGCCACCAGGTTTCACTCCATTCATACATTCCAAAAATCTAGACATAAAATATTTGTTAGTACAAAATAATTGTGCTAAGAAATATTACATAAAGTATTTATCACTTAAGTATAAAGTATTGACTTTTACTACATAAAGTATTCATCCACTAACAATTGAATATCTTACTGTGTATTCCAAACATCATACAATCCCTACAGTATAATGTACTCACCACTACCACATAAAGTATTCATCCACCAACAATGCAAGAACTAAAAAAAGGCAACCTCATTGTGTATTCAAAACTTCATACAATTCATACGGTATAATATATTCACCAGTACCACATAAAGTATTCATCCACTAACAATGCAAGAACTCAAAAAGACAACCTCACTGTGTATTCAAAACTTCATACAATTCTTTCATTATAATGTATTGACTTGTATGGCATAGAGTATTCATCCACTAACAATCAAAGAACTAAAAGAAAACCTTCCTATGTACTCAAAAATTCATACAATTCATACAGTATAGTGTATTGACTGTACCACATAAAGTATTCATCCAACCATGTTTTGAGTATTCATTCATACTTATCCAACTAAATCAGTATTGAAACATTCAAAACAACAAATCAATTAGTACCTGGAAAGACACCATATGTAGTCTCTTTCAGTTTCCCTTCCTAGCAAAGCACAAGCTAAGATGACGGAATGACCATGGTGATTAACACCAACCCACAATACAAGTGGCATATCGTACCTGACAAATTTTAAACAAAAATAGCAAGTATTCATCACAAGCATACAAAATACTAAATTACAGTCAAATAAAATAATAATTACCAGATGATTACTTACTTATTTGTGAGGTAAGTTGCATCCATAACAATAACATCGTGGAAATATTTGTATGCTGCCCGACTTCGACCATCAGCCCAGAACACACTCCACAATCGACCTTCGTTTGTGTAATCGTGAGCATAAAAAAAATCTCGATCAATCTTCGATTTGTTTCGAAAGAACTCAAATATCAATGAGGCATCATCACCTTCAAAAGCACTCAACTTCATCCGCTTGTACTTCTCAATATGATTTCTTGCATCTTTTTTAGTAAAAGGGCACCTTATATAACCTCCAGCACTTTTTATTACTAACTTAATATTAACTGCCACACCCAAACCTTGATCATCATTAAAATCCAGCATATTCTGATATTTCAAAGGGATGTATCGGAATCCAGATATCAGAAATGAAGAATTGGGTTGCAAAATGTGGTTGTGACACCCAACATATTCTACTACTACCCATCCACCATTCAAACTAGAAGGTTTCAATTTTAAACAAGCAAGACAACCCGTGCCGACAAAACCCCTTTTCCTTTTTGGGATACGACCTTCGTTTGACACTACTCTTTTTGGATATTTGGTGCACGTAAACACATAATGAGTGCTTATGTTACCAATCTTGTGATTTGACCTTTTGCATATGCTAAATCCACATTGAAATCCATACAATTGATAGTATGAATGTGCTTCGTCTATCGAATCAAACTCATCCCCAACTGCTGGTTCTCTCACACGATGATCATCATCATCATCATCATCAGCAGCAGCAGCAGCATCATCAGCAGCATCAGCTTCTACTTCAGCATTTTCTGGTTCATCTTCCCCACTCTCAATGTTAATAGCCTCCTTATTTAGGTCAAACTCAAATATACTCTCCTTGCTACCTACACTATCAACCACTCTCTCATTTTCACGATGAACCTCTTCAAAATGTTGATAAAGGTTCACCTCATCAACTTCAAAATTGCTATTCTCCATCCACATCTCATCTCCGCAGATTTGATTGAGATCAAAACTCATCCTGAAAAAACTACTTGAGTGTAAATACAAGTATTCATCCCAAATGTAAGAAGTATTTATCCAAAATGCAGATAGTATTCATCCAAAAGATAGAAAGTATTCATCATACGACCCAATTATTCATCCTACTAAAACCATGTAAAAAGTATTCATCCCAAATACAAAAAGTATTTATCCCAAATGTTGACAGTATTGATTTACGACCAAATAATTCATCCAACAGTATTTAACATCAATTCACAAATAATGTAAGCAGTATTCATCTACAATACAAGAAGTATTCACACAATATGTAGAAAGTATTTACCCCAGTTGTATTTATCCCTAATGCAGAAAGTATTTATCCAAAATGCATAAAGTATACCAAATGTTGATATTATTCATTTACGATCAAAGTCTTCATCCAACAGTATTTAACATTAATTAACAACTAATGTAAGAAGTATTCATCCAACATGACGAAGTATTCACCAAATATGAGAGAAGTATTAATCCCAAATGCATAAAGTATTCATCCGAAATGTACAAAGTATTTATCACATATATTGACAGTATTCATTCACGATCCAATTATTCATCCAGAGGAATTAACATCAATTTACTTTTAATGTAAGAAGTATTCACCCGAATGAAAGAAAATATTCATCCCACAGTATTTAACACATTTATAAAGTTGCTCGGATTCATATGAAATTTTCAAATTGCAGTAATAAAATAGCGATTTCAGATTTCAGATTTCAAATTGAAGATCAGAGATCAAAAATAAAATCAGATCGCATCAACATTTCATTACCTGATCAGAGAATAGCCTCAGCGCAGATCGGCGGAGAGTCCCAGCGGGTGAGATCGTCGGAGCGTCCGAGCGGGGAAGGCCCGAGGAAGATCGTCGGAGAAAAGAGAGAGAAAGCGGCGATCGCTTGAGAAAAGAGAGAGAATTCCGAGCTGCGATCTCTTGAGAAAACAGAGAGAATTCCGATCTGCGATGGCTTGAGAAAGGAGAGAGAAAACGGAGCTGCAATCGCTTGAGAGAAGAGAGAGAAAGCGGCGCGCGGGGAGAGAAAGGAAATAAATTCAAAAAAGGAAAGGTTTTAGAGAAACGGGTAAGTGGCTGGGTTAACCGGGAAATTAACGGTAATTAACTGTCTAATTAACGCCTTATCCAAAAGTCGGGGGATAAAGCGGGGGATGGGAACCCGGGGGAATATATAATTACCCATATATAAAACCCCCATAAAAGTAAAACCTCTTCGATCTCTAGCTTTCACTCAAGTTATATTAATTCATCCCCAACCATACCTTCATTCATTGCCATTAATTTCAACAATGAAGCTCTCATCTCTCTCCATTTGCATCCTTTCCTCTCTTCTCCTCTTCCGTATGACGACTTGTGCCAGTGATGATACAAGCAAGAGCAACGCAGACAATGACTCAACTCTTTTTCCACTAGACATGCATGCCGGCTTAATTATTTGCTACCGGTTGATGGATTAGATTTTGATTATTACACAAATTCATGCCCCGGAATGGAAGGCATTATTTACAACAAGGTTAAGGAGTTAATTGCAAAGGATTACACTTATGCTGCTGGCCTCATCCGACTGTTCTTTCATGATTGTGCTGTTAGGGTATGTGATTATAATTAATTAATGTTTATTATCATTCTATTTATTATTTTGTTGAGTTATTTATATATTAAGTTAATTAGTTAATGTTGTAAGGACTTATTTGTAAGAGTGCATTATATTAAAGAGGGACCTCTCCATGAGAGAAGGCTAACCCTAATTTTACCCCCAAATTACAACATGGTATCAGAGCCTTGGCGGCTCTAGCGATCTAAATGATTTCGACGTGATTCCGCGGTCTCCAACTTCAGTAGCGATTTCTATTTTTTTCCGTTGGTAACTCTGAACTAGCGATTCTGGACTAGCGATACTTTCTCAAGTCGCTAATTTTCTATTTTTTCTCCAGACGCTGGCTAGACTTTAGACTCCGTTTATTAAATTTTCTCTTGGCTGGCTGGTGTCTCTAGCAATTCCAGAATCGCTTAACTTCTCCAATAGCGATTACTGGAAAATCTTTTTTTTGGGTTCCGTTTTTTTTTGGCGTACTGTGTTGGTGAAATTAAGAAAGCATTAAATTCTATTAAATCTTCTAGATGTGTATGAACTTGGGGTTGTACAAGTAGATGGAAAAATGCCGTGATTGTGTGTAGGCGCACGGCTTGTAGTTAAGTTGTGTTTGATCTTGTGATTGTTTTTGGTTTGAGATAAAGGCAGTCAACTGTAAAGATGGGAACACCTGTGACTAGTCAGGAACTGAAGGAGATCCTGGAGGGGGTAGCCAGGGTATTTCAGACCAAACTAGAGGAGAATTCTAGTAGGACAGTCGTGGCCGCACCGGAGTCGGCGCAGGTAATGCAGAGGATAGAGTTGCTGCCTAATGACATCAAGCTTGAGGGGACAAGAAACTATCTGAGTTGGTCTAGGAGGGCATTGCTGAACCTTCGGATCAAAGGACTTGAAAAGTATGTGAAGGGGGAGTGCACTGAGCCGGGGAATAAGGTGAGTGTTGAGTGGAACACATGGAGTAACACTAATTCTCTGGTGGTTTCTTGGTTGTTGACTTCTGTGTCTCCAACCATAGCTGGGATGGTGGAGTCTATCTCAAGTGCAACTGATGTGTGGAAGACATTAGAGGGAATGTACTCAGGAGCTGGGAGTGTGATGATGATGATGGAAGTGGAGGAGAAGATTGATGCTACCACACAGGGGGAGAAGACAGTTCACCAGTATGCAGCAGAGCTACGTCACTTATGGGCAGATTTGGACCACTATGATCCACTATCACTTCAGAACCCGACAGATGTTCTTCTTGGGAGGCAGTATCTTGAGCGCAGGCGTGTGGCTCGTTTTCTCAAGGGCCTGAACCCAAAGTTTGAGGGAAGGAGAGCAGCAATGTGTCATCTGTCATCTCTCCCCTCATTAGATGA
>JAJGRW010000768.1:235336-327142 GCA_025461045.1 Carex parvula
ATAAGGCCCAACATTTTTAAATCTTTAATAATAAAATAATAGGGAAAGTATGGATGCACAGTGAATTTTTTATTATAAAGGCCCAAGCCCAACAGAATATAGGGATGTAGGCGCGTGAGATAATGGTCCAGACTCCAGCGAAGGTTTGCTGTGGCGCTGTGCACTGTGTTTGTTCAGAAAGAAGTTTAAATTTTTAGTCCCACAACATCTGAACAAAAAAAAATCAGTGCTCCCTACTCTATAAAAGAAGCAGTGAACTACTTACCCCACTACTCATTTGGACTCCGCATGGGTTCGAATTTGAATTGGATTTCGGTTATTACCGAGATTCACTTCAATTAATAATATTATTTGGATTCAAACGAATTCGAATATTTTAATGAATAAAATATTTAATATGCATTTTATTACATTCAAATGGATATCGGATGTTATGCGGATTCCCTAAACCCAATATGCGGAATGCGGATCATATGCGGCAATAATTATGCGACTGAATATGCGGCCGCATATGCGGAACCGCATATTAAACTGCATATCGGTTTTTCATGCGGTTTCCAACCGCATACGCATATGCAGCCGCATGAACCGCATTTTATAACACTGCATATGCATATATACCCTCTGTCCATTTCCTATTTTCTAAAAAAAATAGAAGTAAAAGCCTAAAAATAATAGAATTTCATATATTCATTGTTAATATATCATGCTACAAGAACAATATGAAAATTATACATGTTCATTAATGAAATTCATGAGAAATGAAAATAAAGTGATATGAACTTCATGCTTAACCCAAACCCGAAACCCAATATTCATCTCCTTCACCCTTTATACCTCCCGATACCTTTCTGGTGCTTTCTATACATGTTTGAGCTACAAAATTCTTACTTCAAGTATACACCTCAAGCCAAATATCAGGTACTGTAACAAATCGGTACCAAACCGATATTTTAAAAACCGAAGGGATCTCAAACTTCAAAGACAGGTGAAATTGAGTTCATACTAAGCCACCTGATGCTCAATTGATGTTAGACAAAGGATTAGCTGAAGAGAAACTGCAAAAGAATCTTCAAAATCGGATTTAAGATTATAACCGGTACCGAAGATTCATGGCCTACCTGGTGCCACCATCTTTGGTAATCAACTACTACCGATGACATACCCAACGTAACCACAAGCCCAAGGCGATCTCGGTGACACCCTCCGTTAGCCTCGCCGTGATTGGGAACTTCGTCGGAGTGATCATCAAAATAAACCCCAAATCGGGTCTCAAACCCGATTCTTACCCCATCTGCACGACTCTTGAAGCAACAAGATCTGTTGGATCTCGGCGCCAAATAAATGTTCAAACCAAAATCCAAATCTTACTATAAGGGACGGATCCGAAGGCCCAGTGTTAAGATCTAACAAACCGGTGACCCACTGTCGCTCGGGACCCGCATGTCAGCTTAAACCAATGAATCTCTGGGCGAATCTCAAAGCTCCTGCACATATCTCAAAGTCCAATAACCGAAACTTAAATCTGTTACCCAAGCCCAATGATCTACATATATCTTAAAGCCCCCAAACACATCTTAAAGGCCCAGAGTGCAAATCTCAAAGCCCAAATCTCAATCCTACAGCCCAGAAACATTAAGAAAGGAACTTTTACAAAGGGGTCCCTCTGACAAAATTATCTTCACAGCGCAGTCCCTGAATATTTACAAATAAACCCTTGGCTGTGTGAAACTTCTTCAAATGAGCCCCTGGAAGCCCAAATTACTTTCTAAACCCTAAGAAAGGCCCAAATTACAAATCCCAGTCCCTCTAGCTTTACACATAAGTCCCTGGAAAACATAAAACTTCACAAAAAAGCCCTTCTCAGTCCTTATTGGCCATAACTTCTTCATTTCAAATCCAAATCAACTCAAACCAACTCCAAATGAACCCAAATCAAATCCTTCATGTTTCCAAATCAAAATCAAGCATAACCAAACATCATACAACCTGCCAAATGACCAAAATGCCCTTTTTCTCATGTTTAAATCATTTCCTCTTAAATAAAACATAAATAAAGCACAAATATATCTTCTCAAATACAAATATGTTTCTAAAATAAATAAAAAGACATAATAAATGTATTTTAATAATATTCATTGCATCTTATGTATATATATATTAATTAAATACCCAAAACAATGGTGATCAAATGAAAATAAAAGACCAAGTACATGAGTCCTCGCCCCTTTTAGCCCCATCATTCAATTCACATAAAATAGGCCCCAAATCCCGGAATGGACGAGGTATTCAGCATGGCTTGGAAGGGTCATCTGATGTAATTAACAGCGGGGGCTTGCGCCCGCTGGGAGTTAAACGTCCCCACAATCAATAAACTCTCTCGATAGACTAATTATGAACAGTAGGTCTGTTGAGGGTGAACCGAAGGAATTGTAGAAAGAAAATAAATGTTTCAAATTCGATGTTCTCCTCCATGTCTTAAAAATCGAGAGCATTGAACCCTGAGGCATTTAATACACATGCACACACCTTCCACCGTTGTGCAACTTTCTGCGCCCTACAATAAGCATATCGTGGCATATGATTATAAGTCATCTATCCGTTCTCAAAGTTCAAACAGTCAATCCGTACTGTTCAACATTGTCTCCAAATTGAAAGGTCCTTGGAGACGATATTTTACAAATTTTAGAACTTTTTTATTATTTTTTTAGAATTTTTTGAAAAACAATGATTTAATTTTTTTTTACACAATAGTAAAAAAGTTATAAAATATATAAAATTTGGTCTTCAAGTACATATTAATATGGAGATCATGTTGAGCCTTTCAAATAGACTATTTAAACTTTGAAAACAAAAATAAGAGCGTCTGTGCTTTATAAAGCACCTTAGCCCATTCCTATATATATATATAGGGGCTGGCTACTATGCTTATATAAGCATATGCCCACATATGCTTATAACTCATTTTAGCGTTTCCAATGTTCAAATGGTCGATCCGACCGTTCATCTTGTTCTCCATATTAATATGTGCTTGGAGACCAAATTTTACATTTTTCTGAATTTTTTTACTATTTATTAAGCCACTTTGAAAATTGCTGATCTTATGGTCCAGAATTTTGGAAACACTGTTTTTACTGTTCACCCAGATCAGCAATTTTCAAAGTGGCTTAATAAATAGTAAAAAAATTCAGAAAAATGTAAAATTTGGTCTCCAAGCACATATTAATATGGAGAACAAGATGAACGGTCGGATCGACCATTTGAACATTGGAAACATAAAAATGCTTATTTAAGCATATGTGGGCATATGCTTATATAAGCATAATAGCCAAGCACTATATATATATATATATATATATATATATATATATATATTAGTAGAACAAGGGTGTTCCTAAGTTCACCAAGTTCCTTTGTGAACTCAACTCTAAAACCTATGGAATTGACTTCAAATGACGAATCTAAACCGTTGAAATCCTTCTACCTTACAAGTGATGCATCTACATGTGAAAATTTTAAAGTTTCGAATAAATTTAGTATAAAGTCAAGTGGTCAAAATTAAAAGGTTTATAAATTAATTTTAATGCCTTCATTTTTTGGACGTCTTTTGACCACTTGACTCTATACAAAATTAATTTAAAATTTAAAATCTTTTACATGAAGGCGCATCACTCGTAAGATAGAAGGATTTCAATGGTTTGGATTCGTCGATTGAAGCCAATCCAATAGATTTTAGAATTGAGTTCACAAAAGGACATGGTGAATTTAGGAACATGGTGCTATGCATAGTATAGAGGGCCTCCGTGCTACAGCTCAATATTTGAGTTTTCAAAATCCTAATGGTCGATCCGAACCGTTCAACATGATCTCCATATGAATATGTACTTGCAAACCAAATTTTACATTTTTAAAAATTTTTATACTATTTTTTTAGATAAGTAGAAAAACACTTGATATGAATGGTACAGAATTTTCAGATCAAGTGATTTTCTACCTATCTAAAAAAATAGTAAAAAAATTCTAAAAAATATAAAATTTGGTTTGCAAGTACATATTCATATGGAGATCATGTTGCACATTTCGGATCGACCGTTAGGATTTTAAAAATTCAAATATTGAGCCGTAGCACGGAGGCCCTCTATGCTATGCATAGCATATTAGCAATTTTCTATATATATATAGACGCACACATACTCACACAAACACACACTCAGAGAGCATGCACAAAGTCTAAATAGTTAATCCAAACCTTTTAACATGATCTCCATATTAAAATGGGTTTGGAGACCAAATTTACTATTCTATTATTATTATTATTATTATTATTATTATTATTATTATTATTATTATATGTGAATCTTTTAGTTTAATGAATTCGACCTTCTTACACACTTGAGTTTGGAATTGGGTCACCTTCAAGTATCATGCTATATATTGGATCAACTCACTCAACTATTTAATATCTACAGAAAAATTCTTCATCTAAATTTTGAACTAATTACTTTCCACAGTGAACATTGATGTTGTCACTAAATGGAAATCCAGCTCTCAATATAAATTCTTCTTAGAGAAAGCTTTTCATGGTTTAGATTTTGGAAAAAATAATTGTCCGTTTAGGGTGGAAAAATAATACTTTTTATGCTCTTACGGGTGGGATTAATGGATTATGGTTGGACGGGATTCGTACACTCTCGAACACCTCTCGTTTCGTTTTCTCTCATCTGGATAAGGTCAATGGCATGGATTCCACGTTGTTTAATTGCATGCCATACGATTCTATTCGCACGCTCTCAAACACCTGTCGTTTCGTTTTCTCATCTGGATAAGGTCCACGGCATGGATTAATTCCACGTTGCTTAATTGCATGCCATACGATTTTTATTCATTGTACTACTCTTATTAAGTCTTATATATACATGCATACTCCACTTTGTTCCTCTTTCATTGTGTCTTTTCTTAATCCTCTCAACTATTCCGACTCTATTACTACCAAAAAAATGGACAGCAATGTATCTCAAGCTCAAGCAGGGTTGTGGAACATGACATTTGGTTACCTAAAATCCATGTCTCTCAAGTGTGCTCTAGACCTCGGCATCCCCGATGCGATTGACAACAATGGCCAGCCAATGACCCTCAGCGAGCTACACTCTGTTTTGGCACTTCCTCCCTCAAAGAAATCCCATCTGCGACGCCTTATGCGCTTATTGACCCATTTTGGCTTCTTCATTGAGAAAAGTGCCGGTGAAGGCACTGAGGCAGTCTATGATCTAACTGCTCAATCGCGTCTGGTTACCCGAAAAGGTGAACCAACCAATATGTTGCCCTTTGTACGTTGTCATCTCGACAATAAATGGCTGAAATCTTCTCAATACATGGGAGATTGGTTCATGCAAGAGGATGAGCGGACTCCAGTTGAGTTGGCACATGGTTGCACCTTGTGGGAAATGGCAAGCCAAAATCCTATGGTTAACAAAATGTTTAATGATGCTATGGTTAGCGCTAGTTGCTTGTTTAATGATGTTATCATAAAAAATGGTAATGTTATTTTCAAGGGCATAGAGTCCCTTGTTGACGTAGGAGGCGGTAGAGGTGCAATGGCAGAGATTATTGCCAAAAATTTCCCTCATGTCAAGTGCATTGTTTTGGATCTACCGCATGTTGTAGGTGACAGTCCAAATGATGGTATCGTGAAGTTTGTTTCAGGTGACATGTTTAATTATATTCCTCCTACAGATGCAGTTCTTCTCAAGGTATAATTTTTTTTTTTATCATTCTCATATTTACTTATATTATACATTACACACACAAACACACACATACACACAAACAACAGAATTAGTTACCTATTGGAAACTCGATGTTATAGTGGATTCTACATGATTGGAGCAATGAAGATTGTATAAAGATACTGCAGCGATGCAAAGATGCAATTCCTTCAAGAGAATCTGGAGGCAAGGTCATCGTTTTGGAAGCAGTTGTAGGATCAACGTCTGCTATGATATCAGACGAACCACAGCTGTTGTTTGATATGTTAATGTTGACAGTAACTGGAGGAGAAGAGCGAGATGAGAATGAGTGGAAAACATTATTCAAGGAAGCGGGATTTAGTTCTTACAAGATCACCCATACCGTTGGATTCATGTCGGTCATCGAGATCTACCCATAACTATTTTGTATTTCATTTCAGATCTTTGTTTAATTTTGCATTCTTTTGCTTGTTCTCAATGCTTGTTAGTTAATCAATCTACGGAATTTATTTTGAAGTAAATCACTTTGTTTTCATAGCACCGTGACTTAAAATGGACTGACATTTACAAGATCGTGTCAATCCCTGCGGAGCTGATCATTTCCAAGCCACTATATATCATTCCGAAGTAAAAATAATTGAGGATTACATCCATCTTCCCTTTCACTTTTCGCCAAACCTAAGATAGATAATATAACATCAACATACGCCATAACCCCTTACAAAAATAACAGTCCACCGATAAATTAAGCTTCAGAGTCTTGACTCTTGAAATGGTGTTCTACAACCTAATTTTGCTACTGTGTTCTACATCCTACTTTTCTCATGGTGCTCCTATTATTACATCCATTGATTTCTGATGAATAGAATCTGAACCCCTGTTTTAGTATTAGTTGTCAGAAATTTCAATATTTCGTTATCCCATGAAACTAAAAGCAGAGATCTAGTGAAAACCAAAAGAAGAAAAGATAGTAGGAGGAATAATTTGATAGCGGCACAATTGTTGCCATACAGCAATCCACTGGACTGTGAATGTCTACAGACTACAGTGCTATCGGATTCTCCGTATTTAATTATACATCACATTTCGCCATTAAATTTAGACACTGTCTAATTTAAAGACTGTAGAAAGTTACGAAGTTCTAAACTTCTAATGTCAATTCAAAAACAGAACCGAACCGACTGAATTAAACTTATCAACTGAACCAAAGTAAATTTCTGTTTGTTCGATGTATACTAAATATACGAAAATAATGGATTTACTTGGTTATTTGAGATCAAATAGCTTGATAAATATGTAGTATTTCTATATGATGTTTCATACATGCTGGTGTGTACTGGCTTGTATTGTGCATTTGTGCTGGTACCAGTTTGTCCAACTTTAATGCCTGCCTTTTGTTGTATCTTATTCTTCCAGGTAATGTACTGGAATCTAAATTGTCTTCTGAGTTAGTTTTAGCGAAGAGAAAAGAGAATTTTACATTGAAATGATTCAAGATAGCTTGAATTAGATTGTGGTTCAAAATTTGCACAATTGAGCAAACTCAGATCAATTGTTTTTTTTTATTGAAGCCCTTAGGCATTACCATTGATAACTGAAAGCAAATCAATGTCTCTTACATGATAAATAAATACTGATAAAAGGAAAAACACTGATCAAACTAAGCAATTAATAGAACTACTACAATTTGCCCTTCCTAGTTCTACATGGAAATATTATAAAACAACGGGTGCAGTTCTGTTGGCAGTCCCAATCTCTGCATCTCTTCATACCGGTTCCCTTCATGTTCATCCTCAATACTGGTACGTGCCCAGTTTGCAATTGTGAAACGGGGATAACAACACTGAATACAAAAAAGGCACTGCCATGTTTTGGATGTACTCGTAACATGGGTTATATGCATAGAAGGAAAAATCGGAATCCGAATTGGAATCGGTCACTTGACTTAGAATCGGAATCGGATGAATCGGTCAGATTCGGCCAAATCGGATCGGAAACTTGAATTTTGTTGCCAGAAACTTATTTTGTACTAAAAATATAGGAATAAAATTATAAACAAACAATCAGTCCAAAACATGTTAAGCATGTTAAGATCCACTTGTTGACCCCTAAAAAAAAGAAAAATAGAAAACGAATAAAGAAAAAAAAAGAAACAAAAAATGTAAAAGGAAACAGTTAAAGGAAAAAATATATCAGAAAATAAAAAAATTACAAAATGGAGGTGTCGATTAACAAACGAAATGGAGTGGAGGAAAGATGGGAAAAGTAGGAATAATTTATATGATTTTTCATCAGTTGTATAATTAGTGAGAGACTAGTAACAGTATTTATGAAATATGTGGACCATAGTACAAAACTTCTGTAATGACCTCTCCATTCCAGCCTTGCTGTCCCGCTACAGTACTCATAGTGCAGGCTCCAACAGTGATATCCCCATCCCGACATTTTTATTAATATCCGAAATTAATTATAAAATATTAAGCTGCGTTTTTTTTAATTGTTCAAACCGGCCATGTTTTAGCTGGTAAGGAGGTTTTTTTTTTTTTTAAAATATTTGTTAGATTACTTCTTTTGATATATAATTAGTATAATTATAGTAAAATAAGCTAAATTACTTGAAATTATAAATTACGTTAAATACCGTAAATTACGCTAAATTAAGCTAAATTACGCTAAATTACGCTAAATTACACTAAATTACGCTAATTATACTGAAATACGCTAAATTATGCTAGATTACGCTAAATTACGCTAAATTACCCTAAATTAGGCCAATTTTGTTCCACTTTCATAAATCATAAAAAATAGTAAAAAAATTCAAAAAATAGTAAAAATTGATATTCAAGTTCATTATATAACCAATCTACTGAGCTACTTACATAGAAAATTAGAAATGAAAATCTTAATCGGAAACTTCAACTCAAGTTTTGAGACTCTTCCCTTTATTTTTTGGCAATCTTAAATTTCAAAAAATGGCAGAACGGTCACCAAGGCATGCATCTTTTCACAATTTTAACGAAAAATAGTCATTTGCTGAAATCAGACACTCGAGCGCCGTTTTATGGCCATTTGAAGTTTCGTCGTCGTTTTTCGCCTTCTAAGTGAAGATATCGTCTCTCTTAGCGCAATTTAGCATAATTTAAAGTAATTTAGCGTATTTTAGTATAATTATGCTAATTATACATCAAAAGAAGTAATCTAACAAATATTAAAAAAAAAAAAACCATTGACCGGTCTGAATTTTTAATCCAACCGACTATTTTTTGACCGGTTTGGACATTTAAAAAAAAACATAACTAAGTTGGATATAATTAATATTTTATAATTAATGTTGGATATTAATAAAAATGTCGATCCCCATCTCAGCGTTTCAGTTTCTAAAAGAACCATGCCCGAGGTCCCCAACCGCGGCTTCATCTCTCCCAATCAACCTTTCACCGAGTCAAAATCAATTTCGCCCCTTTCCTTCACAAAGCCAGGTCGTCGCACAATCAAATTCCTTCGCTTCTTCTGAAGAATCGCTCCCAATAGTGAGAATCTGCTCTAAAACGTCAAGAATAAGTGAAAAATTGCTTGATTCGGCCAGTTTGAACCGGATTTTCGCTGAAAAATTGCAAACCGAGTCACTCGGTCCAAAATCAGATCGCCGGCGGCCGATCCCGGTTTGAATCGGCATTTTCCTTCTATTATGCTGTATAAAGTATCCAATGAGCAACCTTTTATTGACACTGAACTAAAACCTGCCCCAGAAACATTAATTGGACATGATTTTTTCATTTTTTTATTTAGACGTTGAGATAAACATGCAAAGGATAATAATCTAAGAAAAAAGAAATATAAAAAATGAAAAAAACAATAAAAAAATCTGAAAAGAAAAAACTAACCAGGTTAAGCGATCTAATCAAAGCATCAGTGTACACCTCAGGCTCTCTGTTGCCTGAATTGCGTCGCCTCATCCCAATCCTTTGCCTCCTCACCATAGTACCGCTTTCCGGCAGTCATTCCCATGATAACATTTAGCACATACTCGAAAGCTATTACTTTCACATTCACCTGTTAATTTAGTGTCTTGATCTGTTAATTAAGAAACATTTCACCACTATTTTTGCGCTGCAGCTTAAGGGCACATGCGAAAGCAGTTAATACGCATATTCTCATAATGGTAAATAATTCTATCAGATATTGATTGCTATTTAACTACTTCTAACAAATGCACATACATATAAAGTTAATGACAGAACCAGCAACAACCAGCAACAACCAAATATAAAGTTATCTGTCAAAATCTGTCTCAAATCAACTTTTACCTACCTACTTATCGAACTACAGTAATTATCCCTAATGAGAAATTTATTCTCAATTCAATTCAATTATCTCAGTGCAGCCTATGCAAAAATAAAAGCTTGAGAAAGCAAAGAAAATTGGTTTTGTTTGAAGGAGCAGATAAAATGTCTAGGAAACAAATAAGTTAAACAAATAAGCTAAAAATTCGGATTTTAGCACAAACCCAACCCAAAAATCGAACAAAAATCGAGTAAAAATTCGGATTTTAGCACAGGGTACCACTGGTACCGTTTAACAGTAAACAAACCGTGCAAACGACAACAGGAAAAATAGGGAAAAGTCGGTACCAGTACAGATTTGAACTGGTACCAGTGCTGCTGGTTTTCACAGGTACGCTGGAAGGCATGGATTTGGACTGGTACACGAACACAAGAACTAAATACAATGCATTACCATTAACTCCTTTAGAACAACGGACTCTAGCAACGGTCTGGTCGGGTCTGACCCACCAGAGAACCCTCGAGTTGAGTAGAGCGTCTCGAGAGAGAGAGTACAAGGTCGAGTAGGTTACAGTCGGTGCGGTTGTGAGAGGCGGTGGAGGCGGCGGAGGCGGCGCAGAGGCGACCGATGGAGAGGAGGTACCGCACAGCGATGTCGGATAAAGCACGGAGCGTGGAGGGTCGGGCGGAGGTGTACCCTACGGAGCGGCAGATTTGCGCGACGGATACGGTGGAGATGGAGGCGTAGAAATCAGGGCTCGCTGGAGATTCCATTCATGGCGAGTTGATTTGGGTTCTGAGAAGGGTTTCGGGCGGAATGGGTTTGATTTTGGGGGAAGGGATTTGATCGACGCGGAGAGTTGATTTTGGCGGAGGAGTGGCGCGCGTTTTATTTTTCAGCAACCGCGTTTTTTTCAGCGATAAAAAAAAAAAAAAAACTTTCAGCGACCGGTGTTGTCCCGGTCTCTGATACCGGTCGCTGATACAGTTGGTCGCCAGAATTTGAATGAAAATCTTTATTTTTTGAGAGAAATTGAGAATCAGCGACCGGCGTCACCACCGGTCGCTGATACCGGTCGCTGAAGCTCTGTTTTGCTGTAGTGAAAAGACTGCAACTAATTAGTCCCTATTATCTGTGTTATTATAATTTTCTTCAAAATAACTTATTTACAAATAACAAAAAGGAATATCAAAATATATTTAGAAATTAGAACAGGGATTTAAGAAAAAAATACAGAATGATTGAAGTATCAAAAGAAAAGTCAAGCTTTTCAGAAAAAGAAAGTTTAAAAATATGAACTTACCAGATTATCAAAAGGGCTATTATTTGTGAACTAAAGAACCAAATAGCATCACAAATAGGACATGGAAATCATGCATATATGCTTTACACAGTTCTAAACTGAACCGTCCAATATACATTAAATTGATCCGAGTAAATTAATCTTTATTTTTTTTGGTATCTTACATGACCCGTAGGCCTACAACTCAAACTCTCTTACATGTCTTCTGTTGGATCAGTGCCAGTTCTCACCCCTCCTAGCACTCTGGCACTGGTTGCTAAACATGAAGTACTATTCTAAGATTCTCATCTTCCCTACTACAATGTTTGGTGATGATCTTGCCGCTCAATTACCCCTTGAGAAGCCAAGCATTCCATACTTCATGGTAGGATCTCCAGTCATGGATCACTGGATGATTGTGAGCAAGTGAGTCCACGACCTCTAGCGAATCCGAGAATACAACCCCTTCCCCGAATCTATTGTCCTGCATCAGTCTATAGCCGTGTAGTACCGCAATTGCCTCCACATGAGATGGGCTCATTGCTTGTACCCTCCTCGCCACCCATTTGACCGGCCGGCCCCTTTGAACCAGTAGTATGTTGGACCATCCCTGACATGTTAGATTGTGCCATAATCTACTTGTTTGTTTGACTAGATTTGCAAAACATATATTTGTTGAATTTTACGGTTTCTTGTCTTGAGATATTATGCAAGTTCGTGACGATATAAATTGCTACATATACATCAAAGATGAATGATCAATTGTTATACTTATTAAGAATGAGTCACGAAGAACCAAGCATTGGACTGAGAAGCATCAATTGCAACATGACTGCTGATGAGACTCTTTCCTTTGTCTTTGAGATAATTGACTGCACTATTGTTCCGATTAAGGCTAAGACCTCAAAATCAATATCTACTCTTCACGAGCTTTCCGAAAAGTGGTCATATGCCGAAATCGGATACCCGAGCGCCGAGATATGCCAGTTTAAAGATTGCTGAAGGTTGCTGACAAGCGTTGTAACGGTTGTCACAACAGCTGCTCTCTGGAAGTTTCTAGGTTTGGGTGCAACGGCTGTCACAACGGAATAATTGGGTCTGGAAATGATTTATTCTGTTGCAATGGTTGATTAAAACGTTGCAACGCTTTAAATCGAGCAGCTTACCCACCGTACGTATTTTGGCCCTAGTTTGGTAATACAACCTCCGATTTGAGTGAATCAAAGTTTGAAAAATCCAGGAGACCGAGATCTACAACTTTCATATCGTAATGTTATTCAAATTATGAAGTGATGGGTTGCTATGGGCAGTGGAAGGCAGACGTCAGATATGGTAACGTTTATAAACCTAGATTTGCTTCTCCTTATATATAGAAGCAAATATTAGGTTTTCTTAAGTGTTCTCCAGCCGTCAAACACTTCTTCCTCAACTGAAAAAGAGAGCCACCATGGTTGCTTGATTTGAAACTTTAATACTCATTCAACAACCGAAAATCTACTCCACCATATATACTCAATATATTGCAAGAATTAGAGTGATTTTGTGAGAAATATTTTATTTACTACAAACACTAGAGCCTTTGTTGCTCGCTTCTTCTACTTTGAGCCCCTAGTGCTCGTTTCTCTTGTATTAGAGCCTTTAGTGCTCTTGAGCCATTTCCGTGCTCTGGCCGAGTGATTTCCCAAGCTTTGTAAGGGCTCACCGGTTCTACCTTGTACTCATTTCTCATTGGGTAAAGAAAGACGCGCCATCTTGAAGATCTCGAGCCCCAGAGACATAGGCGTTAGTGCCAAGCTCCGTAAACAACTTTGTCAAGTGTCTCTTAACTCTTTTATTTATTTTACGCACACTTGTTTAGTTTATAGTTATTCTAGTTTCCGTGCTTTATAAAACTTTGAAAACAAAATAAGGGGCGTTCAACACAAGAGGGTCCGTGCTTTATAAAACACCTTAGCCCATCCCTATACACACACACACAAAGCACGCGCAAAGTCTAAATAGTTAATCCAAACCGTTTAACATGATCTCCATATTAAAATGGGCTTGGAGACTAAATTTACTATTCTTTTAGAATTTTTAAAATTATTGTTTTCTGATGCCAAAATTTTGTTAAAACAACGACAATTTAATTTTTACTCATCTCAATAGTGATTTTGTACCTATTTAAAAAAGTAGCAAAAAATTTCCAAAACATATAAAATTTTGATCTCCAAACATATTTCAATATGGAGATCATATTGATCTGTTTAGATCGACTGCATGGATTTCAAAAATAAAGATAAAAACATGTAAATAAAATGAGGCACAAAAGACATGAGACATTTGAACCCTAATCATATGTCTCTCTATATATAAGCATATCGTGGCATATGATTATAAGTCATCTATCCGTTCTCAAAGTTCAAACAGTCAATCCATACTGTTCAACATTGTCTCCAAATTGAAAGGTCCTTGGAGACGATATTTTACATATTTTAGAACTTTTTTATTATTTTTTTAGAATTTTTTGAAAAACAATGATTTAATTTTTTTAACACAATAGTAAAAAAGTTATAAAAAATATAAAATTTGGTCTTCAAGTACATATTAATATGGAGTTCATGTTGAGCCATTCAAATAGACTATTTAAACTTTGAAAACAAAAATAAAAGCGTCTGTGCTTTATAAAGCACCTTAGTCCATCCCTATATATATATATATATATGAATAGAACTAGGGTGTTCCTAAGTTCACCAAGTCCTTTGTGAACTCAACTCTAAAATCTATGGAATTGACTTCAAACGACGAATCCAAACTGTTGAAATCCTTCTACCTTACAAGTGATGCATCTACATGTGAAAATTTTAAAGTTTTGAATAAATTTAGTATAAAGTCAAGTGGTCAAAATTAGAATGTTTATAAATTAATTTTAATGCATTCATTTTTTGGACGTCTTCTGACCACTTGACTCTATACAAAATTAATTTAAAATTTAAAATCTTTTACATGAAGGCGCATTACTCGTAAGATAGAAGAATTTTAACGGTTTGGATTCGTCGTTTGAAGCAATCCAATAGATTTTAGAATTGAGTTCACAAAAGGACTTGGTGAACTTAGGAACACCCTAGTTCTACTAATATATATATAGGAGTTGGTTACGGTGCTATGCATAGCATAGAGGGCCTCCGTACTACGGCTCAATATTTGAGTTTTCAAAATCCTAATGGTCGATCCGAACCGTTCAACATGATCTCCATATGAATATGTATGTACTTGCAAATCGCACATCTGCAGCCAGCTGCTCATGGGTAATAAACAAAAATAGAAAATGACTCAACAAACATAGTTGTTGGATGGAGAAATAATTTTCCCATTCTTACGCAATAAGCTACTTGATAAGTTTTACTTGAAAAATGTGCAGCCAAGAACCATTGACTTAATTTGTCACATCTAGCTAGCTCCATAAATAGGGCAGTGCATTTAAAAAGAAAAATGTTAATATCAAACACCAATGTTTAAAGTAATATTTTTCTAAGATGAAAAGCAATTAATTGCAATGTTTATTGTAATATATCGGTAATACATGGAAGCTATATATAGTACTGTGTGCTATGAACGTTTTTTGACAAAAGTGGGAGACCCACCAGTTTGATTGATGAAACTTAAAAGGTTTGAATTACAAAAGCAGATATCTGATACAAAAGCTCTGAAACAAGCTAAGAAATAAGCCTAACACAGAGGCAACTACATAACAACAAATAATGATATGCAAGTAGGGAACTATACAAAACAGACAATGAGACAGCTAAGCATGGCAAGAAAGTAATAGACTAAATGACACTAGCAGCAGCATCAGCCGAAGAACCAGTATCAACTGAATCAGCAATGCCATCAAACTCTGCCCTATATATCCCTCAAGTAATCAGACAAATCAGAATCCTCTAACCCTTGCAGCTGCTAGAAACAGACTTCTAAATTTGTTGAAATAATTTTGTTCCCACTTTTAAAGGTACGTACAGTGAACATTGTTGAACTAAATTAATGATCAAGCCCATGCGCACTAGTTTGAAATACTAATTAATCCTGCAAGACGAACTTAGAAGAAATGTGCATACCAAGTCAAAATTTTTTTTTTTGATAAAAAGGCTTTGCGCCCGTTTCATTAGAGAAACTGTATGTCAGAACCAGTTTCAACAAAAAACTGGATATGATGCACCAGCATCAGTATCCATTAACCACATATCCAGATATCAAGTCATAATTCAAGCTTATTAGAATATAACATCCGTTAACATACCATACAATATGATGTCATAGCAGAAAGTAACACAATGCATTGGGTTAAATATAGTAGCAAAATAACATAATGAACCGCGTTAAATATAGCAGAAAATAACGTCACACAACGTAAAATTATATTCCATAAAAAAAATCATCATATTCATAACATTACATAACTTGCATGAAATTTATTGGCACTTAATAATGCAGCCAGGCACAGGCAGAGCATGATACCTATCAAATCGGCACTGCAAGAGCACGGAGAACAGCTGTTTCGATTGTAAGACCTGGACCAAACCCTACGAGCACCCCAAATTCTCCTCCATCGCCGGTGGTGGTCTTTCCTTCTTTCCTTGACCTCTTCCTCATCTCATCCATGACAAAAATCAAACTACCACTCCCCATGTTACCGAACTCGGCTAACACATGTCTAGCTGGAAACAGTTTCTCCTTCTCTAGCTTGAGCTCAGTCTCTATTCCATCAAGAATCTTGCGTCCACCAGGGTGCACAATTTAAAACAGAGAATTCCAGTCTGAGATCCCCAGAGGTTCAAACACCTTGGAGATACAATTTCTAATGTTATTGGTGACATGCATTGGAACAGTAGGTGCCAAAGTCATGACAAAGCCAGCCTCAGTTAGGCTACCACCAAGAGCACCCTCTGAATCAGGGACGATGGATTGGCCGGTTGAGAGAATCTCATAGAGAGGTCGCTCAACAGACATGTCTGGGTTAGATCCAACAATGACAGCCCCCGCGCCATCGCCGAAACAAAGCCTGGGCAACAAGGCTACCCATGGAGGTTTCAGATGGGCCACGAAAGAAGCCAAGACTGAGCTCTGAGCAGATAGCAAGGACACGACCACCAGGGTTGTTCTCTGCTAGGTCTTTCGCTAAGCGATGCACACTAGAACCGGCTTGACAGCCATTGAGGTAAATCATGTAGCGTTTCACAGTCGGTTCAAGTCCTAAAAGGTTAACTAGTTTTAAGTCCGGGCCAGGCAAGTTAGCACTGCTAGAGGCAGTATGGAAAATGAGGTGTATAATCTTGGACCTTGGTTGGCCCCACTCGTGCAAGGCCTGCTCAGCTGCCTCCTTACCTAGCTTAGTTACTATAGGAGTAACCAAAGCATTTCGGATGTCTAACGATGGCTCCTTGTAAGTTGTTTGGTTGGGGTGATCCTTGAACATCTCTTCTGGTAAATAAAAGTGACGCTTTTGAATCTTTGTCGCGGTACCTGCGATCGACAAAAGTTTCTTAAGAAATTTGGGGAATTAATACTAAACAAGAAATAAATTGATGCATCGGTTGTAAGATTGAAGCAAAGGAATATATATGGCAAATGATTACATATTCTAGTAAGCTTTTGCTTGAGTTCGGTAAGGTGCTCGCTCTTGGTAACCTGAAAGTAGTAGTCAGGATAATCTGACTGATTGATGAAGTTCGGTGGAACAGCTGTGCCAATTGCAAGAACCGTTGCCTGGCCTCGAACAGTCATTTTATTTTCTTGTGCCATTTTTGTTCCTTTCGAAGTGGTCTTGCCAAAGTAGCAGTATTTATAGTGCAAACTCGACGAAGGATTTCAGACATGTGGAATTGGATCCAACTTAACCGGATGCCCAGATTCAAAATTTCAAATTAAAGAATGAGGTCAACTTTCCTAGTTCTGTAAAATTTATTTTATTCAATTATTCGATTCAACTTTCCTAGGTCAACTTTCCTATGTATGTATATGTATATGTATATGCATATATGGGTGTGTAAGGTGGATACAAATAATTTTTTTAGTTTATCGGATAGTATTAAGTATACTAGTAAGAACGATTTCGTACTTTTTATCGTAATAGATGAATATAAAATCATATATAAAGTTTTTTAATCATTTATAAAAATAAATTATATTTACAATTATGTCGGAGAATGATTGTACAATATTTCTTATAGTATTATTTATTTAGGAATTTTGTTTTATTGAAAAAGTAAATAATAATTCATCAACCTCCGTTCCGTTGTTTTTCAGAAGCTAGATAAAAGAAAATACAAGATTTACGCAGGAAAAGCAATGAAGAAATCAAGAAAATGTATATATAGATGGCTCAATGAGTCAATGTACAAACCAATTAAGAGAAGATAACAAATGCACAAGAGTGTATTGGCATCACAAAAGAAAATAGACCCTATAGAAGATTTTCGGTATCCTTCCTTTACCAACCTGCCTGCATTGCACATATTTTTACTTAAATATATTGTTACCTTTCGGTATAATATAGAATTGCAGAAACTTTTATTAAATTAGAAAAATCTTCTTTATGTAACAAATTATCTATATTTATGTAGAAATAACACATAATATATAATTGCCCAAATTTTTTAATTAGTGGAATTTTAATGACATGTCTGTCCGACAAGAACATTTATTTATTTAATAAATATATGTCCAACAGATTTTTCATCAGTATCTTCCTCATTAGTCCTATATATCCCATTTTTAAACTAAACAATGTATTTTCATCAGTATCTTTCTGTAACATTATGCAAAATACAATTCTGAAATTAATAATCAAAGGTATTATGCAAAATGCATGAATATGTTTTCCAACAAAATAAGTAACAATTAAGGAACAATTATAATTTTTTGAACAGATTAACAAGACAATCAAGTGAATCTGAGATTAATTACTATAAACAAATCATTTGAAGTCTAATTAATTTATAATTAAGTGGAGAAATAGTTACATGTGGGACTACTCTATAAAATCTGGAAACTTGAAGATTGAAATCGAAAATGTCACATGGGGACCCAGATGGACGGCGCAATTAAGAACACTAGATGATAATGCTAACAGCGGGTTTTGTGCCTCCCCCACCATCCATTGTCAGACAATGTGCACCGCTCACCTTTTCATAAATTCTTACAAAAAAAAAAAAAAAGAAAGACTATGGATCCAGCAGTTATCATAAACATTTGCGATCGAATGCATATCATGATGCCCCAATTATTTTATAATCTTTCTCTGCATATCTGACCCCTATTAATTATTTTAACCATAAAGATTCGCGAATCATATCATGTTGCTTGGGTTTAGGGGTGTTCATTGGTTCGATTTAAACTAAAATAAAATATAGACAAATCAAAGTTTTATTAAACTAAGCAATTTAAGAACTACAATTTGCGCTTCCTAGTACTACATGAAAATATTAAAAAACAACGGGTCCAGTAGATCTGTTGGCAGTCCCAATCTCTGCATCTCTTCATACCGGTTCCCTTCATGTTCATCCTCAATACTGGTACGTGCCCAGTTTGCAATTGTGAAATGGGGATAACAACACTGAAAACAAAAAAGGCACTGCCATGTTTTGGATGTACTCGTAACATGGGTTATATGCATAGAAGGAAAAATCCGAATCGGAATTGGAATCAGTCGCTTGACTTAGAATCGGAATCGGATGAATCGGTCAGAATCGGCCGAATCGGATCGGAAACTTGAATTTTTTTGCCATAAACTAATTTTTTGCTAAAAATATAGGAATAAAATTATAAACAAATAATCAGTCCAAAACATGTTAAGATCCACATGTTGACCCCTAAAAAAAGAAAAATAGAAAACGAATAAAGAAAAAAAAAAAGAAACCAAAAATGTAAAAGGAAACAGTTAAAGGAAAAAAATATATCAGAAAATAAAAATACCAAAATGGAGGTGTCGATTAACAATCGAAATGGAGTGGAAGAAAGATGGGAAAAAATAGGATTAATTTATATGTTTTTTCATCAGTTCTATAATTAGTGAGAGACTAGTAACAATATTTATGAAATATGTGGACCATAGTACAAAACTTCTGTAATGACCTCTCCATTCCAGCCTTGCTGTCCCGCTACGTACAGTACTCATACTGCGGGCTCCAACAGTGATAGCGGTCATTTAACTAAAGGAGGGTCCTCATCCCGACATTTTTATTAACATCTGGCTAAAAAATGACCGGTTGGATTAAAAATTAGAACTGGCCATGTTTTGATAGGTAAGAAGTTTTTTTTTTTAATATTTGTTAGATTATTTCTTTTGATATATAATTAGCATAATTATAGTAAAATAAGCTAAATTACTTGAAATTATGTTAAATTACGTTAAAATACGGTAAATTATGCTAACTTAAGTTAAATTACGCTAAATTACGCTATATTACACTAAATTACGCTAAATTACGCTAATTATACTAAATATGCTAAATTATGCTAGATTACGCTAAATTACGCTAAGTTACTCTAAATTAGGACAATTTTGTTCCATCTTTCATAAATCATAAAAAATAGTAAAAAAATTCAAAAAATAGTAAAAATTGGTATTCTACAAGTTCATTATATAACCAATTTACTGAGCTACTTAGATAGAAAAATAGAAATGAAAATCTTAATCGGAAACTTTAACTCAAAGTTTTGAGGCTCTTCCCTTTATTTTTTGGTAATTTTAAATTTTGAAAAACAGTAAAAAAGTCACCAAGGCATGCATCTTTTCGCAATCTTTCCGAAAAGTGGTCATTTACTGAAATCGGACATTCGAGCGTCGTTTTATGGCCGTTTGATGTTTTGTCATCGTTTTTCGCCTTCTAAGTGAAAATATCGTCTCTCTTAGCGTAATTTAGCATAATTTAGCGTAATTTAACATAATTTAGCGTAATTTATAATAATTTCAAGTAATTTAGCGTATTTTTAGTATAATTATGCTAATTATACATCAAAAGAAGTATTCTAACAAATATTTCAAAAAAAACCATTGGCCGGTCTGAATTTTTAGTCCAACTGACCATTTTTTGACCGGTTTGGACATTTAAAAAAAACCCAGCTAAACTAGATATAATTAATATTTTATAATTAATGTTGGATATTAATAAAAATGTCGATCCCCATCTCAGCGTTTCAGTTTCTAAAAGAACCATGCCCGAGGTCCCTGACCGCGGCTTCATCACTCCCAATCAACCTTTCATCGAGTCAAAATCAATTTCGCCCCTTTCCTTCACAAAGCCAGGTCGTCGCACAATCAAATTTCCTTCGCTTCTTCTGAAGAATCGCTCCCAACAGTGAGAATATGCTCTAAAACGTCAAGAATCAGTGAAAAATTGCTTGATTGGGCCAGTTTGAACCGAATTTTCACTGAAAAATTGCAAACCGAGTAACTCGGTCCAAAATCAGATCGCCGACGGCCGATTCCGGTTCGAATCGGCATTTTCCTTCTATGGTTATATGCATGCAATTTGCAAAGATTAACTTGTCAAAACAGAGAAAAATACAAAGACTGCAACTAATTATAATTTTCTTCAAAATAACTTATTTACAAATAACAAAAAGGAATATCAAAATATATTTAGAAATTAGAACAGGGATTTAAATTGAAAAAAATAAAGAATGATTGAAGTATCAAAAGAAAAATCAAGCTTTTCAGAAAAAGAAAGTTTAAAAATATGAACTTACCAGATTATCAAAAGGGCTATTATTTGTGAACTTAAGAACCAAATAGCATCACAAATAGGACATGGAAATCATGCATATATGCTTTACACAGTTCTAAACTGAACCGTCCAATATACATTAAATTGATCCGAGTAAATTAATCTTTATTTTTTTTGGTTTCTTACATGACCCGTAGGCCTACAACTCAAACTCTCTTACATGTCTTCTGTTGGATCAGTACCAGTTCTCACCCCTCCTAGCACTCTGGCACTAGTTGCTAAAACATGAACTATTCTAAGATTCTCATCTTCCCTACTACAATGTTTGGTGATGATCTTGCCGCTCAATTGCCCCTTGAGAAGCCAAGCATTCCATACTTCATGGTAGGATCTCCAGTCATGGATCACTGGATGATTGTGAGCAAGTGAGTCCACGACCTCTAGCGAATCCGAGAATACAACCCCTTCCCCAAATCTATTGTCCTGTATCAGTCTATAGCTATGTAGTACTGCAATTGCCTCCACATGAGATGGGCTCATTGCTTGTACCCTCCTCGCCACCCATTTGACCGGCCGGCCCCTTTGAACTAGTAGTATGCTGGACCATCCCCTGACATGTTGGATTGTGCCATAATCAACTTGTTTGTTTGACTAGATTTGCAAAACATATATTTTTTGAATTTTACGGTTTCTTGTCTTGAGATATTATGCAAGTTCGTGACGATATAAATTGCTACATATACATCAAAGATGAATGATCAATTGTTATACTTATTAAGGATGAGTCACGAAGAACCAAGCATTGGACTGAGAAGCATCACTTGCAACATGACTGCTGATGAGACTCTTTCCTTTGTCTTTGAGATAATTGACTGCACTATTGTTCCGATTAAGGCTAAGACCTCAAAATCAATATCTACTCTTCACGAGCTTTCCGAAAAGTGGTCATATGCCAAAATCGAATACCCGAGCGCCGAGATATGCCAGTTTAAAGATTACTGAAGGTTGCTGACAAGCGTTGTAACGGTTGTTGTTACACCAAAAAGGTATAGTACAAAGTTTTAGTACAGCAAGCTGTACCTTTTAACTTTAAATATACTTTTGGTTCAGACTGCAAGTATACAATCCTAGCACGTAGTATATTGTCAGGTATCGATCACAAGGACGGTTCAGGTCTTAACCGGACTCTACTTAAATTAATTAAAGACTGGAAAATGTTGGTTTATAATTCCTACAGATTCAATGATAGTAATTAAATGCAAGAAAGTAAATAAACTTGGTTTTGAATCAATAATAAAAGGCGTTTCCAGGGTTATGACTTCATCTCAGTTTTGCCTCAAGTTGTCCGGTCCGTGTCATTTCCTACACGGTCCGTGTTGACCTCAAGTGAATGCAGCAGTTACCATTTCTTTGTGTTGTTCCTTTGTGTAGGGTTCTATTGACCAGACCTAATGTTTCTAAACCTCAACTGTCGTTTGTTGGTTCATTAACTTGGTATGGAATTGTAATATTTGCCCTCGTCGGGTTCTAGACCTCAACTGTCTATGTTGGTCCGAATTACCTAGTTGCTTGTTTGGTATACTAAAGGTAACTCCTATCCGTCGATAGGGAGTAATTTTCACCTTTCGGGTACTACTTGGTTTCACATTTCGGCTCACTAATCCTACCTCATGTACTTAGTTTGGTTGAGAGACTTTTAAGGGCCAAAGTACCTTCTAGATGTGCGCATTCACCTAGTGGCAAACCAATAAAGATCAAACAATTTAATCTAAGCAATTAAAACCAAGCACAATCAAGCAAACACAAATTTCAACAAAAGAGTACAGTAACTAGCATGCAAAACAAAACATTCGATTACATCACAACCCTAGAAACTAAGGAAACTACTCAGACATGGTTCTCAAAAAGAAAATACAAATAAAGATAGAGTTAATCATGACAAAACACAAAGCACAAAGAAGATCAATCGAAAACTTGCGTCTTTCGCTTCTCAACTTCGTCTCCAAGCTTAGCCGCCAATCCAAACCCTAGAATATGCTCTGTCCTTTCCAGAATGACCTTTCTCTGGCGAGAAATCCAGCTTATATCATTAATTCGTCGACCTTCCTTCATTAGCCTTGTTTCCAGATTTCTGGATCTGTTTCCGGAAATGCTTGACACGGGCCGTGTCAGATCTGTCCGGCCCGTGTTACCTGTGCTTCTTCAGTGATCGAGTCAGCAGCTGTCTGTGGTCGAGTCAGTGGTCGAGTCGAGGTTGACACGGCCCGTGTAGAATGTGACACGGATCGTGTAGAGACTTCTTAATTCCATATTTCTCCTCGATTTCGCCCGAATCCTGCAAAATAAGAATAAACTTGCAGCAGTACCACATTCTAAAGATATTCAATGAAATATAACTGATTTAATGGATTTAAACACAGGTTTGGTACAATTTTAAGGTCGAAATATAGATAAGTTTGTGAGATATCAAGTTCCCCCAAGCTGAAATCTTGCTTGACCTCAAGCAAAAATCCCAACTTAGGTATCGGGACGGACTTTGGATTACCTAAATGCAAATTAAACTCTAAATGCGAAAAGTTTACGTGAGCTTGCTATTGTTAAGAACCTTGAGAATCCTCTTGAATGACAATTTAGAATTTCCTGATAAACTTTGATTCATCTCGCAAATTGACTAATCAAATTTCATATTTTGAGATGCTTCAATATTTGCCAAAACTAATTACTCAAATTGTTCAATCTTTCATTCTTATACTGAAACTATGTCTTCATTTGTGGTGATTTTTCCTTTTTACCCCCCCAAGCTTGGAACAAGCTTAGGTTAGAAAGTCGCGGACTTCGTGTGTTGATATATGCATAAGTACTCTATTTCTTTTTCTAAGTTTGGGAGACGAGCTCAAAGGCTCCCCGTAGGATTTATTGCCAGTACTCTTATTTTCTCCATCTTTTCATTTATTTCATTTTTTTGTTTTTGTTCTATTGCACATATCATGAATACACACATCCGATGGTATTCTTTCATACCAATGGATATCCCAATCTTTCTTTAATTTAAAATCCCATTTCCCTATTTTAAAAGGCACAATTTAGTTTCAAAATGGTTTTTCGATACAATTTGGCTTTCATTCTTTCAAATGCTCAAAATATCTCACCATATTCAATTCTTTCGTCAATTATGGGGTTATTTCCAATTTCTCAAGGTCATCCTAATTACAACTCAAAATTTTTCGCAAGGGCTCCTAATTCTAGCAATTCACGCAAATTTTTCTCCTAAAATGCAAGAAAATGTAAACATGAGCTAAAAGTGAAAAGTAAAAATCCTAAGTGCAAAGTTCTCCCCCCAGCTTAGTCCGAGCATTGCCCTCAATGCTTCAAGACAGATAGATAGAAAAAAAGTAAAGCTAGGGTAAAGAGAATGAACCTGATCAGTCCTGTGGAGAGGGTGGGCCGGGGATGGAGAGGGTGGGCCGGGGTAGTACCCGTGCTCATCATAGTAGCGGTAGTCGCGGAACTCGTCCTCAATCGCACCCAGCCGCCGGCTCTGCTCTATCAGCTCATACTGGATGTCATAAATGGCATCATCATGCTGGATCTGAGTGTCTCGCATGTCAAGCTGAAGGGACCGCATGTCACGCTGAGTGGACTGCATGGCAAGCTGAGTGGACTGCATGGCCGAGATGAGGTGGTAGAGGTCCTTTATGGTGGGCTCTGTGGGGTGAGAGGTACTCGGCGGAGGGGAAGAAGGAGCCTCAGGCATAGGCTCATCAACAACAGGAGGAGGAGGTGGAGGCGCATCCGGTAATGGTCCAGTGAAAAGCCAAGTAGACCTGTCCTCAAAGGAGAGAGGCGCGTGGACGGGCAGCTTGTACTTAGGGGTGCCGTCCGGCATGCGCCAAAGGTAGCCGATGCGGCGGCCAGAGCTCGTCTGGATCTTGATAAAAGTCGCCAAACGGAAGGCCTCGGCATCCAGGAGGCATGGACCTTTGCAGAGAGTATCACCCGTGGTCGGTACCCCTAACTGCTTAGCAATGTGGGTGACGTAGGCACCGATGGTGATGGCGCCCCCGGCCCTCGTGGAGCGCTAAAGATCAAGCCAGTGGTGGATCATGATGAGCATCAGGTCGGGCCGCTCTATCTCTCTGTCTGGGCGGAGCATGTGATCCAGAAGCTTGAGATCCTCAACGTTGGCACGGGAGACTGTCTCGCCACGTGCAAAGATAGTGACAGCAAGGATGCGCTGAATGTAGCGAAGAACAGGGTGAGGAATGTTGAGGCCCTTGAAGTCCTTGTTGTGAACGACGTCGAGTGTCATGCCTGAGATTAAGTTCCAGAATTGGTCCCTGTCCAGGCCCACACGGAACTCAAGAGAGGAGGTCTGGGGATCCGGCTGGAAATCGAACCACTCGCGGAGCTGAATGAGCGTGACGTTGTGAGGCTGACCACTGTGGAGGAACTTGATGTAGTGGCGGGAGTGGCTACCCTGGTTATCCTCCTTGAGCTGGAGAGAGGAGAGAAACTCAATTGTGAGTCCCTTGTAGGCAGGGTGGTCGATAGCCCAGAAAGCGGGGGTAAAGCCAATTCTACCAGTGAGAAGCTGGAAGTCCTCCTCAACTCGAAGTGCTCAAACATGCGGCAGGTGGGGATGCGGTCTAGTGGTCGTCCGTCCTATCAGTGTAGTCCCCAGAGAGGTGGTGGGAGTCCTCGGAGTCATAGCGCTCAGAGTGACGCGAGCTAGACCCGGTGTGGGAGGAGGAGTGATGAGAAGAGGTGTGAGAAGGAGTAGATGTGGGCTCAGGATAGTGAGTAGAGTTAGACTCAGGTGGAGAAGGAGTGCGTGCAGGTGGTTGCTGGGCACGGCTACGCAGCTGCCTACGGTCATGCGCTTGTTTGGATCGGTGCTCACGGTTCATTGTTTGGCTCAGGATATAATTGACACGGGTCGAGTGGGGTTTGACGCGGGTCGGACAGGGTTGACACGGGGCGTGTAGGTTTGACACAGGCCGTGTTGGTTAGGGTTTCGGCGGAAATGTGGTGCCGTGGCAACGGTAGGGTGGCAATGAAAGAAATAAGGAGGAGGGTGGAGGGACTTACCTGAGGTGCGCCGTCGGAAGAGAAGACGCGAGGCGGCGGTGGCGGCGCGAGAGAGAGACAGCGGCGGTCTTGAGAGAGAGCGATGCGACGGCCGAGAGAGAGAGAGCGGAGAGACGGCGGCTACACAATGGCCTGGGCGGTCGGATCGAAGGGGTCAGGCGCACTGTGGAGGTAAGACAAGGAGGGGATGCGCTCGTGTTGAGAAGGAGAGGTTTTAAAGAGAAGGAAGGGGCGTAACTGATGCGGGGTGGGCGCGACCTTTCATAGACGTCGGTTGGCCGTGACACGGGCCGTGTCAATTCTTGTGCGGCCTGTGTAAAGTGTTGGACTTAGGTTCTACACTGTAGGATCTCCTAAATGCGAGACGATTGGAAAACAAAAATATGCTGAAACAAGATATTAAACTAATCTAAAATGCGAGAAAATTAAAAAGGGGTTTGGGTTGCCTCCCAAGAAGCGCTTGTTTTAGGTCTCGAGCCTGACCACCTTTCTTCAAGTCTCAGCTAGAGCGGGATCCGAGAGATCCTGAGTGAAACGCTCATTCTGGGGATGGTCAGCAATGTAGTGCTTGAGACGCTGACCATTGACTCTGAAAGTTTTGCTCTCGTTACTCCCAAGTTCAATCACACCAAAAGGATAAACTCTCGTCACGTGGAATGAGCCAGACCATCTGGATTTCAGCTTACCTGGAAAAAGTCTTAGTCTAGAATTAAACAAGAGTACGAGATCACCTACCTTGAATTCGCGAGGTGCAATGCGCTTGTCATGGGATCGCTTGGTTCTCTCCTTGTAAATTCTTGCATTCTCGTAAGCATGTAGGTGCATTTCCTCCAACTCGTGTAAGTCAAGGATGCGCTTCTCTCCAGCCGCAAGCATGTCCATGTTGATGGTTTGCGTGGCCCAAAATGCGTTGTGCTCAATCTCCACAGGTAAGTGGCAAGGTTTTCCATACACCAGCTTGAAAGGGCTCATCCCAATCGGTGTTTTGAAGGCAGTTCGGTACGCCCAGAGTGCGTCATTGAGCTTGAGCGACCAATCTTTACGTGTCCTTGCCACAGTCTTCTCCAAGATGGACTTGATTTCCCTGTTAGAAATTTCAGCCTGTCCATTAAATTGAGGGTGATAGGAAGTTGTTACCTTGTGTGTTACCCCATGACGGCTCAGGAGATTGTCGAACTGGCGGTTGATGAAGTACTTGCCTTCATCACTGATAACCGCTCTTGGCACTCCAAAGCGAGGGAATATGATGTTAGTGAACAGCTTCTTCACTGCATTTGAGTTTGCCTTCCGACATGCCACTGCTTCTACCCATTTGGACACGTAGTCGACTGCAACCAGGATGTACTCATTCCCACATGATGATGGGAACGGTCCCATGAAGTCAATACCCCACACATCAAAGACCTCTACCTCAAGAATGGAGTTGAGAGGCATCTCGTTGCGCTTGGTAATGTTCCCGGTCCGTTGACACTTGTCACAAGCCAAGATGAAGGTCTTTGCATCCCTGAAAATAGAAGGCCAAAAGAAACCAGATTGCAATACCTTGGTGGCTGTCTTAGAGAATGGTGCATGTCCTCCATAGGCAGATGAGTGGTAGTGCTCGAGAATGGAGCGTGTCTCCTCGCATAGTACGCAGCGTCTGAAGATACCATCAACACCTACTTTGAAAAGAAAAGGTTCATCCCAAAAGTTACCTGGCGTCGGATCGGAGCTTCTTCCTCTGCTAGTAAGTCATGGTGGCTGGTAGGACTCCAGAAGCGAGAAAGTTGGCGAAGTCTGCTTACCAAGGGGCTGACTGGGTGTTGACACGGGCCGTGTGTTTCACTACACGGACCGAGTCAGATATTGTGCGGCCCGTGTCGGTGTCGTCCAGAGCAGAAACTGAAAGGAGTTGCTCATCGAGGAACGAGTCATTGATTGGCAAGTTGTTAGAGCCCTCATCTTCCCAGCAAAGGCGGGATAGATGGTCAGCCATAGTGTTTTTGACTCCCTTCCTGTCCCTGATTTCAATATCAAATTCCTGCAAGAGAAGAATCCATCTAATCAAACGAGGTTTTGCATCTTGTTTACTTAGCAAATACCTGAGTGCGGCGTGGTCCGTGTAGACAATGATCTTTGAACTAACCAAGTATGATCTGAACTTATCAAAGGCGAACACAATGGCGAGAAGCTCCTTCTCAGTCGTGGTGTAGTTCATTTGTGCTGGGTTTAGCACCTTGCTAGCATAGTAGATGGCACAGGGCTTCGTGTCTTTCCTTTGCCCAAGAACTGCTCCAACAGCATAGTCGCTTGCATCGCACATCAGTTCGAATGGTAATGACCAGTCAGGTGGTTGCAAGATAGGCGCTGAAATGAGGGCTTCTTTCAAACTACAAAAAGACTTAACACAATCATCAGTAAAATTGAAATCAGAATCTTTAATGAGTAGATTGGTTAGTGGTTTCGCAATTTTAGAGAAGTCTTTGATGAAGCGGCGGTAGAATCTCGCATGACCTAGAAAGCTGCGAACCCCTTTGACACAAGTTGGGATCGCTAGTTTCTCTATCACCTCAATCTTTGCCTTGCCAACCTCAATGCCTTTGGAGGTCACAACATGTCCCAAAACAACACCTGTTTGGACCATGAAGTGACACTTCTCCCAATTCAAAATCAGATTGACTTCTTCACACCTCTGCAAAATCTTACAAATGTTAGTCAAACAAGAATCAAAACAGGCACCATATACGGAAAAGTCATCCATAAAGATCTCAACCTCATTTTCAATGAAATCAGAAAAGATGGCCATCATGGCCCGTTGAAAGGTTGCTGGTACATTACAAAGACCAAAATGCATCCTACGATATGCATATGTACCATATAGACAAGTAAAAGTGGTCTTTTCTTGGTCTTGTGGGTGGATGGGTATTTGAAAGAAACCAGAATAACCATCAAGATAACAGAAATAATAGTGATTAGCAAGCCTTTCAAGGAGTTGGTCAACAAATGGCAATGGAAAGTGATCCTTGCGCGTGACGGCATTGAGCTTTCTGTAGTCGGTGCACATCCTATAGCCATTCACAACACGCGTTTGGATCAGTTCTGTAGGGCGCAGAAAGTTGCACAACGGTGGAAGGTGTGTGCATGTGTCAAAATGCCTCAGGGTTCAATGCTCTCGGTTTTCAAGACATGGAGGAGAACATCGAACTTGAAACATTTACTTCTTTCTACAATTCCTTCGGTTCACCCTCGACAGACCTACTGTTCATAATCGGTCTATCAAGAGAGTTTATTGATTGTGGGACGTTTAACTCCCAGCGGGCGCAAGCCTCCGCTGTTAATTACATCAGATGACCCTTCAAAGCCATACTGAACACCTCGTCCATTCCGAGATTTGTGTCTATTTCTTGTGAATTGAATAATGGGGGCTAAAAAGGGGACTCATGTATTGACCTTGGTTTTGATTTTGTTTTCTTGGTTTGGATATGTGTGTATGCGTGATTTCATATTAAAATAATATTTATTATATTTTAAAATAGGAATTTGGATATTTGAGAAGTGTACATACATTGTTTATTTATATTTGACTCATAACATATTTATTCACATTTCTATTAATAAATAAGATCGTTTAAATTTGAAGAAAGGGTATTTTGGTCATTTAAGGATTTGGCTGGTGCTTGGACATATTCAATTTTAGTTTAGAAGCATGAAGAATTCAATTTGGGTTCATTTGGAGGTGGTTTGAGTTGATTTGGACTTAAGACGAAAAAGTTATGCTTGAAAAGGACTGAGAAGGACTTATTTGTAAATATTTATATTTCCTGTAAGGGCTTATTTACAAAGCTGGGAGATCATAGAAATGTGATATGGATTTTTGACAGGGTTTTATGTGAAAATTGGACCTTTAAGGACTTGTTTGAGAGAGTTTTAGGCTGTCAGGGACTTATTTGCAATTTTATGAGGGCTGTGGTGCAATTAAAATTTGTCAGAGGGGCCTATTTGAAAAAGGGCTTTGATTTTATGATTTTAATTGATTATCTGGGCTTTGAGATTGGTATCGTGCTTTCAGATTTGGGCTGAAGGCTTTAAAATGTGCGCTTTGGATTTTGAGATTCACACAGATGTCAGGCATGTTTGTTGGGCTTTGGGATTCGTGTTTTCATTTAAGCTTTATTTTGGCGCCGGAATTAAAGGGTTCATATTGCTTTAAGATCCGTACAGCTGAGATATGAAAGGTGTTTTAGCTGGTTTTTACTTGTATTTATTGTCTGAACTTAAAAAATTCATATTAAATTGAAATAAAATCATAAAAATATGAAATTTATGTCTATTTTATGTGTTTTGAAGTCTTTTATTTAATCATGATGTTTATTCTTTGATTCGGATTTTTAATCGATCTGTACTGTTCATTTTACCAGCAGATGTCTTTTATTCAGATGCTGATTTTTTCTATTTTTTAAAACTGAACTTTGAAAATTCATATAAAATCGAAATAAAATCATAAAAATACGAAATTTGTGTCCATTTTGTGTGTTTCGAAGTCCTCTATCTGATGGTGAAGTCCATTTTTCGTTTTGGTCCCTGTGTCAGTTCATATTGTTCTGTTTACCAGAGGGGGTCATTTTAGCACTTTTGAGTGCTTCCCTTGTACCAGTGGTACATACCAAGCACTATGTTGCTGGTTCACTGTTCCTGGAAACATTGGGGGCTGGTTTAGGGTGTCCACAACTGAATCCATGAATTAACCATCATTTAAATGAGTTTTTATAGCTTTCAAGCTCTTATTTGGTACCAACAAACAAAAAGGAAAAAGGAAAATTCCAAAATTCCAAAATAATTGTTTCTTTAAATACCAAAAATCTGTCAAAATGTGGTTTTATGCAGGGAAGTCCCTGATTTTGTTTAAAATCATGTTTTTGATGTTTTGAAGGACATATCATCGAGATTTCCTTAGATTTAGAGATGCAAATACCATGAACAAGTATAACTTATTGTTTATTTGCATTTTAAACCTTCTATCTCTCACTATTTATATATTCAAGATATTTAATTTCTTTTTAGCTCATTTTGCCCAAGAAATTAAATATTCTTTCATATACAAATAGGTCCAAAAGGGCAAGTCATTGAAATATCATAGATTTAGAGCATAAATGGCATATTATAGCCAATGCTAATGCCTTTTACACTTTAAACCTCAATTTCTCACTATTTGCACATAGTTTTTAATTTTGCCAACATTTATGCATATGAATGCACTAATTATTGACTAAACCAAATCCTTTGTACAAATAGGCCCTTTGGATCATTTAGGTTGAGAGAATAATAAGGGAGACCTCGTGGCTCAACCCTATTACCTCTTGTGTTTAATTTTTTTTATCATTGTCACTTTATTGTTCTCTTAACTTCTCCATAAGATAATTAATATAGCTTCCATATGAAGGGAGACCTCGTGGCTCAACCCTCATACTTCTACTACTTAATCATCTTTAGAATAAGCTAAAAGAATTAAAGAAAGAAAGAAAAGAAGCATCAAAGACCAAAACTTTATCATTTTTGTTTCATAAGCTCCAATAGAAAGAGATGATAAAATATTTAATTTGATTTTTTAAGAAAGGAGGCAGAGAAGAAAGGAAAGGAAGAAATAATATTTTTAATACTTTTGTCATTATTTTCATAAAAATCATTAAAAGAGGCAAGAAAAGGGGAATAAAACATTTTATTTGATCATCAAGCTACATATTTCATTTTATTCATCCTATGATGAACTAGAAACTATATAGCCTTCACATTTATCATTTTTGAAAGTTTTAAAATGAAAAGAAAATAAAAAAAGAGAAGATCAATGCTCAAGACAGTAAAGAAAAGAGAGGAGGATTCATCAAAACTTCTTTATTTCGACTAAAATGAAATATATACATATCATTGCTCATCAAGAGCTTTACATCATATAGGTATCGATTACCTATTAAGTTTGCTTAAGAAAACTTCAAGCTTTTGAGCTCTAACCTAACTTTTATATGGAAATGGAGTTTTCTAACTTGTTTTTTATCACAGGGCTTTCTGGAGAAGAAGAAGTATATCTGGCCTCTGTATTTTCTTGAATTTGGGGTGCCTTATATAGGGCAATATTAGGGTTTTCGGGTTTGGAGCTGCTGATGTGTCTTTTTCTATGCACACCAAGTGCTTGATCAATGGTCTTGATTCATTTACTCATTTTTAGATGCCTTGTTGGCAGGAGATCATCCAATAGCATTTGTACATATCATCAAGATTGATTTGGATCATTTACAGCCCTTGGATTGATCTCATATGCAGGGGGTGCCATCAAAGCCCTTAATTAACCGGCCTCTGAATGGAAACTTCTATTCACGTGCTCCAGCACCCTGGGAGAGGAATTTCCATCTTTTTCATGTTTCTGGGGATGAAGGGCACGTTTCCCTGGGGACCAGCCAGCTACTTAGCAGCTGTAGAGGCCAATGTATAATATGCCGGCGGTACACCAATTTTAAAATACTCCCCTCCCTATATTAAATATCCTTGTCATCGAGGAGAGGGAAAGTGGTGTTGCAAGAGGCTGTTTAAGGTGTTCCAGGGTGTATTGTACCCGAACTGCACCACATTACCTTCACATGCAAATCCAATTTAATGCACATTTTCTCAAATTGAACTTTGCACCAATATCGTGTTGTGTATAAAGGTACACTATCAGGTTTCCAGCCCTTGATTTCAAATGTTTCGGTTTAGCCACTTTGCTACACTCTCATTTTTCGGGTTGAAATAAAAGGAAAGGAAGAGCATTCGGGTCTGAGAAGAAAATGGGAAGTGGTAGAGAGTAGATTATCTCATTAAATTTAGGTGAGCACCCATGCAATTCATCTCCTATTAATTCGGGTTTTTTCGGTTTAGTTTCGGTTGGAACCGTGAGAGAAGGGAGGAAGAAGGAGCTGACAAGGTGGGCCCTTGCGTCAGCCTCTTCCACTTAACATTATCCCCTCTTTATTTCTTTTATTTTTCTTGGCCATGCACGGTGTTTGGTGAACCATGTATTGGACTCTATGAGGTGTATGAAGAACCGAGTGTATGCTCAACGAAGGGGTCAAAACCCCTTGGAGCGCCGGATTTAAACTCGGGTCCGTGATCTAGCTGTGCCTGGTGTATCATGCACCGAGTGGATGACCGTTTGGTCTACAAGTTTCATTTTCGTAGACCAGGTTCACGCACCTCAGCTAGACAGCGAAAATACCTTTGTATTTTTTTCAAAAAAAAAAATACCTTTATATCATTGACTTGTGGGCCCTTGGTGTCAAAGAATTTGCTAAGCATCCCCTAATTTGCATCTAGAGTGGTTTGTAGCTCACTTTTGCTAAGTGCCATCATGTTTTCGCACCCAGCATACCCTCCAGCAGTTGTTTTGTTTGTAGAAATTTATTTCTTCGGTGGTCTTGACCATATTGCACATCAAAATTCATGGTTTTATATGTGGAATATTACCAGGAATTATAACATGCTTTCATCCAATTCGTTTGAAGAGTTTATGTGTAACTTTGGTATTTTAACTGCTCCAAAATTACTATCTATCATGTTAAGCTTAAATAGCAACTTTTTAGGGTCAAACAAGTTCGTTCTTCTCATTCTTTACCACTGTTGTTCCTCCCTTTTTTGGCACCACCTGGATAGGGCTCACCCACTGGCAGTCAGAGATCGGGTAAATAATACATGCATCAAGAAGTTTTAAAATTTCTTTCTTTACTACCTCTTTCAGATTTGGGTTGAGCCGTCGCTGGTGTTCAACAGATGGCTTGTGATCATCTTCCAGTAAGATCCTGTGTGAGCAGACGGATGGGCTGATCCCTTTCAGGTCCTTGATTGAATACCCGATTGCGCCTTTGTGATCTTTCAACTTCTCCAAGAGTCTAGCGGTCTGATCGGGGTTTAAACCTGCATTCACAATCACAGGACAAGATTTATCTGGACCTAGGAACTCATACCTTAGGTTAGCTGGAAGAGGCTTGAGCTCAGGAGTTGGCTGCTCTGTTGGGGCCTTGACACGGTCCGTGTCAGTTTTGCCCGGCCTGTGTCCTCTAGTCTCCAGCTCATTGGACTCTTCTGCACGGGCCATGTTGGATCCATCCGGGCCGTGTCCAAGTTCCTCTGGAAGGTCAGTTTTTGCCTCTGCTGCACACATTGATTCCAGCTCGCTTGTTTCAACCTGCAACTCAGATAAAAAATCAGAATGATACCTTAGCGAGCTATTGACTTGCTCAAGAAAGTAGTCCTCGCTCAAATCCGTCAGACATTCTTCGATCACATCAATTCTGAAGCAAGATTCGGCTCTTGAGGGGTACTTCATGGCACGGTCAATCTGGAATCGCACCTTCTCTTCTCCAATGTTCAAGGTCAGCGTTCCATCATGTACATCAATTATGGCACCTGCAGTTCTTAGAAAAGGTCGTCCTAGAATAATGGGGACTTCCTTATCTTCCTCCATTTCCATCACAACAAAGTCAGCAGGTACATAAAACTTACCAACCTGAACCGGTACATCCTTCACTATGCCAAGTGGTAGTCTTACCGAGGAGTCCGCTAGCTGAAGAGTCATTCGCGTAGGTCTGAGCTCACCTACCCCCATTCGATCATAGATGGTGCGTGGCATGAGACTCACGCTAGCTCCCAAGTTGCATAGAGCTTTCTTGATCATGGCTTTCCCTATAGTGCAAGGAATAGAAAACTTACCAGGGTCTTCCAGTTTGGGTGGTAGTTCACTTCTCAGAATGGCACTGCATTGTTCCGTCAGTTTCACCGTTTCGTGCCCCCCCATTTGTTGGATAGGATGTCTTTCAGAAACTTGGCATAGGTGGGCATTTGGGTCAAGGCCTCGGTGAATGGGATAGTGATGTGCAATTGCTTGAGAACATCGATGAATTTAGCGAATTGCTCGTTCAATTTGGTCTCAGCTAATCTCTGGGGAAATGGTAGAGGTGGTCGGTACGGTGGTGGTTTGTAGGTCTCTTTCTTCTTCTAACTGTCAGTTTTATTTTGCACGGTCCGTGTGCCAGTGGCACAGCCCGTGTTCACAGGGTTGTCATTGTTGACTGCTGGTCGAGTCAGTTCGACACGGCCAGGATTTCCTTCTTCAGGTGGTGACACGGTCCGTGTGAACAGTTGTTTCAGAGATGGGTCGTGCTGGTTCTGTACGGAGCGGGTTCACTTCAGTTTGTGGGGTCTGCACGGTCCGTGTGCTTTTCAGCTGGTGGGTCAGTAGGCATGGCTGGACCTTCGTAGTTGGTCCCACTTCGCAGGGTGATTGCCTTAGCCTCCCCTCTCGGGTTTACCTCTGGTTGGCTGGGAAGCTTACCAGGTTGTGGTTGGCTTGATGAGCCTTACCCCATCTGTGTTTCCAGTATTTTGTTATTGAGAGTAGCTAAACCGGCCAACTGAGCATTCATTGCTTGCATCTGCTCGAACATCATTTGGTTCATCTTCCCTTGCTCATGCATGAAATCGCTCACAGCAGGAGCTACATATGGCTTGGGTGGAACATAATGAGGTGGGCGATTGTTCGAGTTGTTGAAATTCGCATTGTTGTAGAAGTTGCGGTTGTTGTTGCTACTTGAAGAGTTGTTGAAATTGTTGTTGTAAGAGGGGTTGGAAGCATTATTGTATGGCGCTGGATTGTTCTGCTTCCACCTCCAGTTTTGTTGCTCAACCGGGTCTTTGGAGTAGGTTCGGTTGAACGGAGGTTTTGGGAAGTATGATGGCTCACTGTTGAGAGAGTTGACTTGCTCGGTCTCCTCATCATTCCTTTGCGTCAGCGGACAGTGCTCATAGGAGTGCTCCTCCTCACACATGGCACAAGACTCTGGCTGTGACTGATGGTTTCCAACAGATTTGACACTCATCTTGTCAAAAGCTTTATGCATAGCATCCAGCTTGGTGGTAAGAGCTGTAATCTGATCGACTTCGAATCGGCCGCCTCCTCCAGGTCTGGAATTGTCGAGGCCGGACCACTGCTGGTTCTGAGCCATGCTGTCAATCATGTTCATTGCTTCTTGAGGTTCTCTCTCCATCAAGGCTCCACCTGCAACCACATCAACAGATGTGCGAGTACTCTCTGTCAAACCATTATAAAAGTCTGAATCAATAACCAGTCAGGTATACCATGATGTGGACAAGAATACTGTAACTCCCTAAACCTTTCCCAAGCCTCGTTTAGGGGTTCATCAGACCTTTGCCTAAAGCTGGTTAGTTGGGTTCTTACCTTAGCAGTTCTTTTGTGGGGGAAAAATCTGGTCAAAAACATTTTGGACAGTTCCCTCCAAGTGTTTATGGAATCCCTTGGTAGTGACCCTAACCATTTCTTTGCCTTGTCCCTAAGTGTGAAAGGAAACAGTGCAAGTCTAATATAATCAGATGTTGCCCCATTGGTCTTAATGGTGGTGCAACATTCAAGAAAAGTTTGGAGATGGGCATGTGGATCCTCGTGATCCAAGCCATGAAAGGTGTTCTGTTGAACAATGTTGACAACTCCCAGATTAAAGTTCGGTTGTTGCCCCACTATTCTCGGGAGTCTGATCGCTCCCCTCACATCTCCTGCCCTTGGCACATTGAATTCCTTCAAAGTTCTCGGGACAAAGTCGGCCATGTCATCATCAGAGTTGCGGTCGCCATGCGGCTCTTCTTGTCTTTCCTCTCCGTTTTGGCTCATGTCTCTGTCTGGATCAGAGTGCATGGACCGTGTGTCTGTTGTGCAGTCTGTGTCGGGAGGTGGTTGTCTAGCAGCTGAGTGCATGGACCGTGTATCGAGTGTACGGACCGTGTCGGGAGATGGTTATGCAGGAAGTGCTGTGTTCAAGATCTGAGTCGGATCGGGAGGTACTTCCGTGTTGGAAGGTTTCTCTTTATTCATCATGTTATATGGAGGTTCCAGCTTGCTCTTGCGGTAAGAGAAAAAAAAAAGAGAAAGGTTCAGGTTAAAATCTAGAATTTAGCAAAAATAAGCAGAATCCAAGAAATTTTCAATGCCATCCCCGGCAACGGCGCCAAAATCTTGTTACACCAAAATGGTATAGTACAAAGTTTCAGTACAGCAAGCTGTACCTTTTAACCTTAAATACACTTTTGGTTCAGACTGCAAGTATACAATCCTAGCACGTAGTATATTGTCAGGTATCGATCACAGGGACGGTTCAGGTCTTAACCGGACTCTACTTAAATTAATTAAAGACTAGAAGTTGGAAAATGTTGGTTTTGGTTGTTTATAATTCCTACAGATTCAATGACAGTAATTAAATGCAAGAAAGTAAATAAACTTGGTTTTGAATCAATAATAAAAGGCATTTCTAAGGTTATGACTTCATCTCAGTTTTGCCTCAAGTTGTCCGGTCCGTGTCATTTCCTACACGGGCCGTGTCAGTGTACACGGGCCGTGTCATTTCCTACACGGTCCGTGTTGACCTCAAGTGAATGCAACAGTTACCGTTTCTTTGTGTTGTTCCTTTGTGTAGGGTTCTACTGACCAGACCTAATGTTTCTAAACCTCAACTGTCGTTTGTTGGTTCATTAACTTGGTATGGAATTGCAATATTTGCCCTCGTCGGGTTCTAGACCTCAACTGTCGTATGTTGGTCCGAATTACCTAGTTGCTTATTTGGTATACTAAAGGTAACTCCTATCCGTCGATAGGGAGTAATTTTCACCTTTCGGGTACTACTTGGTTTCACCTTTCGGCTCACTAATCCTACGTCATGTACTTAGTTTGGTTGAGAGACTTTTAAGGGCCAAAGTACCTTCTAGATGTGCTCATTCACCTAGTGGTAAACCAATAAAGATCAAACAATTTAATCTAAGCAATTAAAATCAAGCACAATCAAGCAAACTAAGGAAACACAAATTTCAACAAAAGAGTACAATAACTAGCATGCAAAACAAAACATTCGATTACATCACAACCCTAGAAACTAAGGAAACTACTCAGACATGGTTCTCAAAAAGAAAATACAAATAAAGATAGAGTTAATCATGACAAAACCCAAAGCACAAAGAAGATCAATCGAAAACTTGTGTCTTTCGCTTCTCAACTTCGTCTCCAAGCTTAGCCGCCAATCCAAACCCTAGAATATGCTCTCTCCTTTCCAGAATGACCTTTCTTTGGCGAGAAATCCAACTTATATCCTTAATTCGTCGACCTTCCTTCATTAGCCTTGTTTCCAGATTTCTGGATCTGTTTCCAGAAATGCTTGACACGGGCCGTGTCAGATCTGTCCGGCCCGTGTTACCTGTGCTTCTTCAGTGATCGAGTCAGCAACTGTCTGTGGTTGAGTCAGTGGTCGAGTCGAGGTTGACACGGCCCGTGTGGAATGTGACACGGACCGTGTAGAGACTTCTTAATTCCATATTTCTCCTCGATTTCGCCTGAATCCTGCAAAATAAGAATAAACTTGCAGCAGTACCACATTCTAAAGATATTCAATGAAATATAACTAATTTAATGGATTTAAACACAGGTTTGGTACAATTTTAAGGTCGAAATATAGATAAGTTTGTGAGATATCAGTTGTCACAACGTTTGCTCTCTGGAAGTTTCAAGATTTGGGTGCAACGGCTGTCACAACGGAATAATTGGGTCTGAAAATGATTTATTCCGTTGCAATGGTTGATTAAAACGTTGCAACGCTTTAAATAGAGTAGCTTACCCACTGTACGTATTTTGGTCGCAGTTTGGTAATACAACCTCCAATTTGAGTGAATCAAAGCTTGAAAAATCCAGGAGACCGAGATCTACAACTTTCATATTGTAATGTTATTCAAATTATGAAGTGATGGATTGCTATGGGCAGTGGAAGGCAGACGTCAGATATGGTAACGTTTATAAACCTAGATTTGCTTCTCTCCCTATATATGGAAGCAAATATTAGGTTTTCTGAAGTGTTCTCCAGCCGTCAAACACTTCTTCCTCAACTGAAAAAGAGAGCCACCATGGTTGCTTGATCTTGAAACTTTAATACTCATTCAACAACCGAAAATCTACTCCACCATACTCAATATATTGCAAGAATTAGAGTGATTTTGTGAGAGATCTTTTATTTACTACAAACACTAGAGCCTTTGTTGCTCGCTTCTTCTACTTCGAGCCCCTAGTGCTCGTTTCTCTTGTATTAGAGCCTTTAGTGCTCTTGAGCCATTTTCGTGCTCGGGCCGAGTGATTTCTCAAGCTTTGTAAGGGCTCACCGGTTCTACCTTGTACTCATTTCTCATTGGGTAAAGAAAGACGCGCCATCTTGAAGGTCTCGAGCCCCGGAGATGTAGGCGTTAGTGCTGAACTCCGTAAACAACTTTGTCAAGTGTCTCTTAACTCTTCTATTTATTTTATGCACACTTGTTTAGTTTATAGTTATTCTAGTTTCCGTGCTTTATAAAACTTTGAAAACAAAATAAGGGGAGTTCAACACAAGAGGGTCCGTGCTTTATAAAACACCTTAGCCCATCCCTATACACACACAAACAAAGCACGCACAAAGTCTAAATAGTTAATCCAAACCGTTTAACATGATCTCCATATTAAAATGGGCTTGGAGACTAAATTTACTATTCTTTTAGAATTTTTAAAATTATTGTTTTCTAATGCCAAAATTTTCTTAAAACAACGACAATTTAATTTTTACTCATCTCAATAGTGATTTTGTACCTATTTAAAAAAGTAGCAAAAAATTTCCAAAACATATAAAATTTTGATCTCCAAACATATTTTAATATGGAGATCATATTGATCTGTTTAGATCGACTGCATGGACTTTGAAAATAAAGATAAAAACATGTAAATAAAATGAGGCACAAAAGACATGAGACATTTGAACCCTAATCATATGTCTCTCTATATATAAGCATATCATGGCATATGATTATAAGTCATCTATCCGTTCTCAAAGTTTAAACAGTCAATCCATACTGTTCAACATTGTCTCCAAATTGAAAGGTCCTTGGAGACGATATTTTACATATTTTAGAACTTTTTTATTATTTTTTTAGAATTTTTTGAAAAACAATGATTTAATTTTTTTAACACAATAGTAAAAAAGTTATAAAAAATATAAAATTTGGTCTTCAAGTACATATTAATATGGAGTTCATGTTGAGCCATTCAAATAGACTATTTAAACTTTGAAAACAAAAATAAGAGCGTCTGTGCTTTATAAAGCACCTTAGCCCATCACTATATATATATGAGTGGAACTAGGGTGTTCCTAAGTTCACCAAGTCCTTTGTGAACTCAACTCTAAAACCTATGGAATTGACTTCAAACGACGAATCCAAACCGTTGAAATCCTTCTACCTTACAAGTGATGCATCTACATGTGAAAATTTTAAAGTTTCGAATAAATTTAGTATAAAGTCAAGTGGTCAAAATTAGAAGGTTTATAAATTAATTTTAATGCATTCATTTTTTGGACGTCTTTTGACCACTTGACTCTATACAAAATTAATTTAAAATTTAAAATCTTTTACATGAAGGCGCATCACTCGTAAGATAGAAGGATTTCAACAGTTTAGTGATAACTCAAAAGAGAGCAATGTTTCTTTTAATATTTATAAACTCGGAAATGCTATCGGTTCGGACTGCAAGCGCACAATCCTATCGAGTAGTATATACGAGGTCGATCCACAGGGAATATTGGTTCAATGCTTTGAGCGATCGAATCACAATCTTTCGAAAGGCTAGACGAAATCTGAAAATTGAGAGATGTTTGTTGATCAATGTAAATTAGGAAACAATTAAAAGTAATTAAAATAAAGATAGAGATGAGAATTCCTAGGGTTTCGGCACACCATTGCCACTCAATCCGCCTTGATAATATATTCTTGTTGCGTCTGATTTCCTGTTGTTGTTTAATGAAAGACACCACATAGGTCACTGCGATTTATGTTACGCAAGAATGACAGATCTTTCACCGAGATTCTACATAGGACACTGCGATTTACCTTACGCAAATGCCTGATCTCTCAAATACCCCAAATTACTACATAGATCACTGCGAATTTCTTTACGCATGTGATAGAATTTGGTACACGTTTTGTTGGTCTGGTTTATGGTTTCCCCGCTAAGGTTTTCTTCACATAAACCTAATAGATCTCAACGAGGCTAATTCATACAAATAGTTTCTCTTACCATTAAAGTACTGTCACTACCCTAACGGACTCAAACTAGATAATTGAAATTAGATGAAGAGATAATAAATCACAAAAGCATTTTAGCACAACAACAAGAAATCATAATCAACAGAAATATATATATCAAAACATCAAGAGTAACAAGGTTTACTGCCTAGCCCTAAGAAAAGGAACTTAGCCGCGGAACGGCATGGTTACCAGCACTCCTCTCTTCTCACTTTAATCAAATCTAACCCTAATTACAAAGATGATTATTCCTTCTGCCCAGGGGCCTTATATAGGAGTGGAGGGACGTGTAGAGGTTGAGTAGGGGCTAAGAAACTGATCTGGAAACAGCTGTCGGCAGTTATTCCCCAAGAGATGCCTTCGGATACGGGCCGTATCAGGTGATACAGTCCGTATTAGGACCTTGGCAGTTAGGGTTTAAATGCTTCCAGCGCTATCTTTTGGTCTGTGCTAGGCCTGGTCCGTATTGGTCAATACTGGCCGTAACAGGGACTTAGTCGATGAGCGTCGCTGATCCGATTGACCCGATTCTTGCTCCATTTGATGTAAAATAGTCCCAAAACTTGTTTCCTGCAATAAAACATAAAGAAGAGTGACAGTAGCCTTTTTCTCTAATTAATTAAACATAAATATGAGAAAGTATGCAAAACCTAAGCCAAAACCCTACGTAAATCATCATTATTTTGACTCTGATCACGCCTCCCAACTTGAATTGTTGCTTGTCCTCAATCAACGACATCCCAGCTGGTCAAAGATTCGGTCTAGGTTAAACCATACAATCTCAAGGTTTTGTTTAAAAATTAAATTAGGGCTTAGGTTTGGTACAATTGGCATGGCAATAAAAATCTAGAACTCTAAAAATATTCATGATCTCTCCCTTGAACAATTTATTCACCCCATGATTGACCTTATTGTGCTTACCCTAGAAAAATTATTATTGGATAATTTACTTCACAAATATCCTTAAAATTGAGAGTATTAATTTCCCCTTTGATTATAAATGGATCCCTTCCAATCAATAGGAATTCTAATGATATAAATTTTGATTTTCCTTCCCAATTGATTGGAGCAAAGTATGACAACTAAGTGTGTTGGTACTTGTGACTATTTTTGAGAAATTTGAATATATACAAGAATTTAAATTTGGGAGGTTTTCTCGAGCCTATTGGTAACCAGTCTTGCGTAGGCACCCGTACTCTTTTTATCCTCAATCTTTTATTCTATTTTTTTCTTTTTCTGATTTTTCTATTTTTTTGGATTTTTCTCATTTCTGATTTTTTTGTATTTTTGTATTTTTCTGAAAATAAAATAAAATATTTTTGTGTCACAAGCACCATGATTACACACAATTCCAAGTATTCATTCATACAAGAAATTATTGCATAGTTTCGCTAGGGGTCTATCTATAATAAATGGGTATTCTAAAACACTATCAAATTTAAAAGACTTTGCAAAATTAAATTACTCAATATAAAGATTCTAGGGTTTGCAATTTTTGGTCAACTCTCATGGTTAGCAATTAATTGTTCATTTTGAGATTGCAAATAAATTTAAAAATTCTGAATTTTTGGTATCATGGCCAATTATCTAAACCTTAGCCTAATTCAATTTAAAACAATTCCTATTTGATTAACCTACTCCTAGAATTAAAATAAAAATGCAAATTACCCCTAAATTATATGATCCTATCAATGCAAATGCCTATATGCACGCTAGATAAAAACCTCAATCGTTCCTCCCAACTTATCTTGGTTAAGCCTTGAAAGTGGTCCCGATTGAGTAAAACTGCTAGCGAAAAAATGAAAAATAAGGGTCCTACATGCCATGATCCTAGATACAATGCAATTCCTAAACTACTTTCTTACCCCTACCCCCATGCTTAAATTTTGTATTGTCCTCAATGCAAGAAAATAAACAAATAAGAGAGGGATAAGAAAGATCTCACAAATTACTCGTCTCGAAGGGGTGGTGGTGGGGTGAATGGAATTGGTGGTGTGAATGGTATCCCCTTGGAAATGCAATATTCATAGAAATTCTCGTGGGCCTTGTTTACCTTATCCAAGTATTCCTCCAAGTAGCGTGTGCGTTTCTTTAAATTCTCGAGTGTGTTGTTGGCGTAACGCGCGGTTGGACCGGGTTCGCGAGGTTGAGATATGGCTGGCTCTTGATCCCATCCGGTAGGTGCGGACATGGAGTTTGCTTCGTTGGTGTTATCGCGTGGTGGAATGAGGTGGCGTACGAAAGCCATGTCATGATGGCGGATGGATGAGTGGTGTGATGCGCTATGTGTTTCCTCCATGGGCTCTTCGGTTGGTTCTTCCTCTATTGGTTCCTCCTCTATTGGTTTTTCCTCGTCACTTTGTGCATCTTCATGTTCAGATTCGTATTCAAACTGAAATGACCCCTTACCCGTGCCGATATGGAGGGTCATTCCCTCGCCTATTTTCAATGTGTACCTTATGTCACCGGTGTGTGCATTGAATACTGCCTGCACGTGATTGTTATTCACCAGGTAGTTCATGTTGAGGCGGTTGTTGCCGAATACTTCGGTATAGCCGTCGAGTTTTATGTTGTGGTGGTGTGCAAGGAGGGTTGCATAACAACCCACGGAAACCACGTGATTATTCTTTGTGTCGGCGGCCACCGATGTGAGGTGTTGCAAGATGTGGTATCCAATGTGCGGTTGATGCTTATGGCTCTTCATGCAGCGCATGATGTAAATATCTTTCTCTCGCACTTCCGTTGTGTCTTCTCCTGTTGGGAATATAGAATTAGTCAAAATAATGTGAATGTACCTTAATTATATCGAAGAGATTAGGCATGAGTCTTTGCGATATATTTTGCGCTCATCAATTGCGATCATTTCCCAATACTTCATTCGCTTCTCCCTTGTGCATAGTTCGGTTTCGCCATTTGTGGGAATGGATAGCGCCTTGCAAAATTCCTCCATAGTTATGGAAAATGGGCGGTTGAGTAAACTGTATTTGATCATGTCGCCGTCCCATTGTAGTGTTGATAGAAACTCGATGGAGGGTCTCAAATAGACTCATGTAGTTCGTAGGCGGTCCGCCAAATCCCATAAATTGATGTTGTTGAGGGATACGCGCACATAATCATAGCAGCCTAGGACCTTCATAGTATTGATGCACATCGCTTTGTTGTTCGCGATGGTGCGATCAAGCAATATTTGAGCACGGTCGAACTCTTGTTTGTCGCGGAATTCGATTCCCATGGCTGTAGCGTAGGTGACTGCATTGTCGGATTGAGAGTCGAAGGAACGGGGGGCTGTTGTGCGCCATTTTTCTCTTATTTCGGTCTCTGTTACGGGCCGTATTAGGTTGATACGGGGTTGATACGGGCCTGACTTGGAGGAATTCTGTGGACAGGATGCGAATTTTGATCTGAAAATTCTATGAAATGGTGCAGGGAAAAAGGGAGATGGATGAAAGGTTTATATGGTAGTGAAGGAATGTGATGAATGTGCAGAAGGTGCTAGTAGTGGGAGATTAAAATTCGAATTTTTTTTCTTGGAGCGCCAGAAATGGAAAGTTGGTTATTTTTGCTCATTGAATACGGTCCGTATCAATTGATACGGTCCGTAATCAGTGTGCGGTTATGGATTGGAATCTTGCTTTTGTGCGCCAAGTCTGAGATGGGCCCGTATTAGAGAACTACCCCGTATTGGACTGATACAGACCGTAACAGAGAGTAAATCTTCGTGACGGGCTTCGAATTTTTCGACCAAATTCTTCCGGCACCTCCTCCTGTAGGTAAAATTAGTAACCTTGAGATCAGTGTAATAGTTTAGGATCAGATGAAATATTTTTTTGATTTTTTTTTAAATTTTTATATGAAAAAGAAAACAAAAGTGGCATTGGGTTGCCTCCCAAGAAGCGCTTGTTTAAAGTCATTAGCTCGACTTTTCGATTTCATCCGTTGTTTGGCTGATTTCCGAAGGAATATGTTTCTTTATGCTCATCATTTGTTCCTGCGATGTAGTGTTTCAACCTCTGACCATTCACCTTGAAATACCTGATTTCTTGACTCCAGATTTGGACTGCTCCATAAGGGTACATGTAAGTGACCTTATATGGTCCTGTCCATCTGGATCTCAATTTTTCGGGGAAGAGTTTGAGTCGTGAATTGAAGAGAAGCACCATGTCGCCTTCCTTGAACTCCCTTTTTCTTATCTTTTTGTCATGGTAGAATTTCGCCCGTTCTTTATACATCTTTGCATTGTTGTATGCGTGGAGTCTCAGTTCATCTAGTGCATTCAAATCTAGTAGCCTCTTTTTGCCCGCATCCCTAAGGTCATAATTGAACGTTTTGATTGCCCAATATGCCTTGTGTTCTAATTCCACCGGCAGATGACAAGCTTTTCCGTAGATTAGCTTGTAAGGTGTCATTCTGATTGGAGTTTTGAACGAGGTTTTGTAGGCCCAAAGTGCTTCGTCTAGTTTGAGTGCCCAATTTTTCCTTGACCAAGACACCGTCTTTTGCAAGATGTTCTTGATTTCTCTGTTTGAAATTTCTACTTGCCCACTGGTTTGTGGATGGTAAGGAGTTGCCACCTTGTGTGTGAAGCCATATTTCTTCAGAAGATTGTTGAACTGATTGTTGATGAAATGCGATCCTCCATCACTTATCACTACTCGAGGGATGCCAAACCTTGGAAATATGATCTTCTGGAACAGTTGCTTGACTACATTTGCATCTGCTGAGGGTGCTGGAATTGCTTCCACCCACTTTGAGACATAGTCGACTGCTACGAGGATATACTTGTTGTTACCTGAGCTTGGGAATGGTCCCATGAAATCAATTCCCCAGACATCGAAGATTTCTACTTCTAGGATTGAATTTTGCGGCATCTCATCGCGTTTAGATATGTTTCTCGTCCGTTGACATGCGTCACAGCGGGAGACATAATCCTTAACGTCTCTGAAGATGTCAGGCCAATAAAAACCTGCTTGAAGGATTTTCAATGCTGTCTTTTGGAATGATGCATGGCCACCATATGGCGAGGAGTGGCAGTCATGGATGATGCCTTTCGATTCTTCGTGTGTGACGCATCTTCTGTGTATCCCGTCTACACAAAGGCGGAAGAGGTAAGGATCATCCCAGTAGAAATGTTTAGCATTTGCCAAGAACCTCTTCTTTTGCTGAAATGTCATGTCGGGTGGAATGGCCCCGCATGCAATGTAGTTGGCCAGATCTGCGTACCATGGCCGTTTGCTTATCTCTACAGAGTAGAGGTGTTCGTCAGCAAAGGAATCATCGATCGGTTGATTATTCTCGCTTGGTTGTCTCAGTCTTGACAGGTGGTCGGCTATCGAATTCTCTGTGCCCTTCTTATCCCTGATTTCGATGTCGAATTCTTGTAGGAGAAGTACCCATCGGATGAGTCTAGGTTTTGCGTCCTTCTTGTTGATGAGGTACTTGATTGCTGCATGATCTGTATAGATGATGACTTTTGAACCTACAAGGTAAGATCGAAATTTGTTAATTGCAAAGATTACTGTGAGTAGTTCTTTTTCAGTTGTCATGTAATTGCATTGGACTTCATTTAGAACTTTGCTCACGTAATAAATTGCATAGGGCTTCTTATCCTTCCTCTGTCCCAGGACTGCTCCTACTGCATAATCACTTGCATCGCACATGATCTCAAAAGGATGGTCTCAGTCGGGTGGTTGGAGAATTGGGGCTGAAATCAGAGCATTCCTGAGTGTGTTGAATGCTTCGATGCATTTCCCATCGAAGATGAACTCGGCATCCTTCATGGTCAAGTTTGAGAGTGGCTTCGCGATTTTTGAGAAGTCCTTGATAAATCTTCGATAAAAACCTGCATGACCAAGAAAACTGTGAATGTCACGAACACATGTTGGTTGAGTTAATTTTTCGATTACCTCGACTTTTGCTTTGTCAACCTCCAATCCCTTAGAGGAAATGGTATGACCAAGTACAACTCCCTCATGTACCATAAAATGACATTTTTCCCAATTTAATACGAGGTTTACTTCTTCACATCTTTTTAGAACTTTAGACAAGTTCTTCAAACATGAGTCGAAGGTATCCCCATAAACTGAAAAATCATCCATGAATACTTCCATTATTTCTTCGACAAAATCTGAAAAGATAGACACTATGGATCTTTGGAAGGTCGCTGGGGCGTTGCATAACCCGAAGGGCATGCATCGGTATGCGAAAGTTCCGTAGGGGCATGTGAATGTGGTCTTTTCTTGATCTTGATGATGAATTGGAATTTGGAAGAAGCCGGAGTATCCATCAAGGTAGCAGAAGTATGAATGCTTTGCTAGTCGCTCCAACAGTTGATCGATGAACGGAAGAGGGTAGTGGTCCTTTCTTGTCGCCATATTTAGTCGCCGATAATCAATGCACATTCGCCACCCTGTAACGACTCTTGTTTGGAGCATTTCGTCGTTATCTCCTTTCACAACTGTGGTGCCTCCCTTCTTTGGAACGACCTGGACGGGACTTACCCAGTTGCTATCAGAGATGGGGTAAATGATGCCTGCGTCTAGCAACTTCAGGACTTCTTTCTTGACCACTTCCTTCAGGTTCGGATTGAGCCTTCTTTGCGGTTCTCGTGAAGGTTTGTGATCTTCCTCTAGCAGAATTCGGTGCATGCAAATGGTAGGACTGAGGCCTTTGATGTCATCGATCGTGTAGCCAATGACATTCTTGTGTTTCCTGAGTGTATTGACGAGTTTGCTGATTTGGGTCTTGTCAAGCTGAGAGCCGACAATTACCGGATAGGTTCGATTTGGGCCTAGGAATTCGTATTGTAGGTTGGGTGGAAGAGGTTTGAGTTCGAGTTGTGGAGGAGAGGTTGCCTTTTCTTTCTTTTTCTCTTTGCTACTAACTGTATCGGGAAATACAGGTTGTAGGATTTTGGACGCGGGAACTTCTTCTCCTTTTTCTGTGACAGTGGTGCAACTTGCGCATGTTTCATTGTAAACCTCGTCAGGTTTAGTGGTGAAATCTTGTTCAGGTTGCGCTTCGTCATCTTCCCTTCCAAGAAGACTATCCAAATCTTCTAAACCCATGAACTCTTCAAATTCATCAAATGGATATTCTTCCTCTTCAAATTCGTCAGTGATGCCCAAATTGAAGACACGATCAATGTCAGAAGGGTATTTTAGAGCTCTGTTTATGTCGTAAGTAACCTTGTCCTTTCCGACATTCAGTGAAATCTTCTCATTCTTGACATCAATCATTGCTCCACATGTGGCGAGGAATGGTCTTCCAAGGATGATTGGAATGTGTTCATCTTCTTCCATATCAACTACCACAAAATCTCCAGGTATCCAAAAGTCTCCAACTTTGATCGGTACATCTAGCAATACTCCCTCAGGATACCGAATCGACCGATCAGCCAGTTGTAATGCCATTCGAGTTCGAGTTGGTGATAGGTCTCCACAATTCAATTTATCAAATACCGCCTTTGGCATCAAATTAACACTTGCCCCCAGATCACATAAAGCTTTCTTAAAATTTGTTGTACCAATTGTACATGGTATCGAAAAGCTTCCCGGATCTTTCACCTTTGTCGGTAATTTGCTTTGCACGAGCGCACTACATTCCAGATTGAGCGGAATTGTTGAGAGTTCTTGGAGTCTACTGCGGTTTGAAAGAATCTCCTTCAGAAATTTAGCATATGAGGGTATGCTTGCAATTGCTTCTGTGAAGGGGATTGTGACATGTAATTGCTTGAGTGTCTCCATGAATCTCGCAAATTGTGGCTCCATCTTTTGCTTGGCAGGCCTTGGAGGGAATGGCAGATGTGGCTTGTAGGGTGGTGGTGCAATGTATTCAGGTTCGGGTTGTCGTTCGTCTCCACCTACGGTGTCATCCAGCTCCTCAGTAGGATCTGCCTGCGGTTCGAATACAGGCAGCTCCGGTGGTTGCGGCTCGTACTCTTCGGAATGCGATGGCTGTGCATGCATCTCATCGGAAGTTTGATTGGGCATGGGAGGTCCCTGATAAGCTGTACCGCTCCTTAAGGTTATGCTCTTGCAAGTCTCTCTCGGGTTTTCTTCCAGTTGGCCCGGAAATTTGCCTTTTCCGCGTGTAATACTCGAGAGTTCTTTAGCCATCTTAGAGACATTGTCTTCTAAGTCTTTGTTACGGTTTGTTAAGGATTCGATCTTTTGCGCGATTTCGGCGTTAGCCTTATCTTGCTTCTCTAGGAATCTCTCCATTAAAGATGTGATGTCAGGTTGCTGTGGTTGGTTGTATTGCCTTGGTTGATAATTCTGTTGAGGATTGTTGTATCTTGGTTGATAATTGGGCTGTGGTTGGTAGTTCTGTTGGGGTGCAGCAGGCCTCTGATTATTCGCGTATGAGAGATTTGGATGGTTTCGGTTGTTCGGATGGTATGTATTGTAAGCGGGCTGAGGTCGAAAGCTGTTATCTATTGCGTTTGCTTGCTCCATTTCTTCCTCAGTTTGCGTCACATTCATACATTCGGTCATCTCATGCGCTCCTCCACAATAGCCACATGCTGTTGCGGCATTGACTGCTGCTACCGTTCGCTGCTTGGTTTGCTTGTTGAGTGTCATTTGCAAAGCATCAATCTTTGCGCTCAGCATGGATATATCATCTACTCAGTGCATGTCAGGTGTTGGACTTGGCTCCTTTCGCTCAGGGATCCAGTAGTGTTGGTTGATTGCAATCTCTTCAATTAGGTTGTAAGCCTCGTCAGGTTCCTTGTTCATGATTGCTCCTCCTGCGGAAACATCAATAGACAACCTATCGGTAGGGTTTAGATCATTATAAAAAGTTTGGACAATCAGCCATCTTTCTAGACCATGATGTGGACAACACCTTAACATATCCTTATATCTATCCCATGCCTCACACAATGTTTCACCATCCCTTTGTTCAAAATTAGTAATTGCATTTCTAAACCTCAAAGTTTTGGATGGTGGAAAATATTTTGCAATAAACACATTAAATAATTAGTCCCAAGTTTGAATGGAATTGGCCGGTAAGGAAAACAACCATGCACTTGCTTTATCTTTTAGTGAAAATTGAAATAGCCTTAGTCTGATTGCTTCATCGGTAACTCCGTTGATCTTTATCGTCTCGCATATCCCTAGGAAAATTGACAAATGAAGATGTGGATCTTCATGTGGAAATCCTCCGAATTGCTGTTGCGAAACCATATTTATGAGAGCAGGTTTGATCTCAAAATTACGGTTTGTAACAGTTGGCGGGTTTATACTAGAATTAGGATCATTCGCGCGCGGTATGCAATAGTCTCGTAGAAGTTTGGGTCTTGCTGCATCGTGAACTCCTTGATCACCATTGTTAATCGGTTCGTTCGGTGGGATATTCATGTTGATCGAATCTGAGTCTTCTTCGCTTTCAGAATTACTTGATGAAGAACTATGATTGGTTCTTATCGGTGATGTGGAAGCGAATTGTCCTCTCCTACTAGCAATCCTCTTGGATCTTCGTACGGATGATTCGGCCAGCGTGCAGTTTCCTACAAAGAAAAGAAAATCTGAAAATTAAACTAAAAATTGAAAATAAAAAGAGAATAAAATAAAAACGAAATTGAAAATAAAAGGAAAATAAAAATGCAGAAAATAAAAAGAAATCTAGGCGTTTCTAATTAATTGGATTCAATGGTCAAAGCAAGGGCGTCTCGCGAGGCCTTGCACAATGAACCGTTATTCCCCGGCAACGGCGCCAAAAAGCTTGATCACTCAAAAGAGAGCAATGTTTCTTTTAATATTTATAAACTCAGAAATGCTATCGGTTCGGACTGCAAGCGCACAATCCTATCGAGTAGTATATACGAGGTCGATCCACAGGGAATATTGGTTCAATGCTTTGAGCGATCGAATCACAATCTTTAGAAAGGCTAGACGAAATCTGAAAATTGAGAGATGTTTGTTGATCAATGTAAATTAGGAAACAATTAAAAGTAATTAAAATAAAGATAGAGATGAGAATTCCTAAAGTTTCGGCACACCATTGCCACTCAATCCGCCTTGATAATATATTCCTGTTGCGTCTGATTTTCTGTTGTTGTTTAATGAAAGACACCACATAGGTCACTGCGATTTATGTTACGCAAGAATGACAGATCTTTCACCGAGATTCTACATAGGACACTGCGATTTACCTTACGCAAATGCCTGATCTCTCAAATACCCCAAATTACTACATAGATCACTGCGAATTTATGTACGCATGTGATAGAATTTGGTACGTATTTTGTTGGTCTGGTTTATGGTTTCCCCGCTAAGGTTTTCTTCACATAAACCTAATAGATCTCAACGAGGCTAATTCATACAAATAGTTTCTTTTACCATTAAAGTACTGTCACTACCCTAACGGACTCAAACTAGATCATTGAAATTAGATGAAGAGATAATAAATCACAAAAGCATTTTAGCACAACAACAAGAAATCATAATCAACAGAAATATATATATCAAAACATCAAGAGTAACAAGGTTTACTGCCTAGCCCTAAGAAAATGAACTTAGCCGCGGAACAACATGGTTACAAGCACTCCTCTCTTCTCACTTTAATCAAATCTAACCCTAATTACAAAGATGATTATTCCTTCTGCCCAGGGGCCTTATATAGGAGTGGAGGGACGTGTAGAGGTTGAGTATGGGCTAAGAAACTGATCTGGAAACAGCTGTCGGCAGTTATTCCCCAAGAGATGCCTTCGGATAAGGGCCGTATCAGGTGATACGGTCCGTATTAGGACCTTGGCAGTTAGGGTTTAAATGCTTCCAGCGCTATCTTCTGGTCTGTGCTAGGCCTGGTCCGTATTGGTCAATACTGGCCGTAACATGGACTTAGTCGATGACCGTCGCTAATCCGATTGACCCGATTCTTGCTCCATTTGATGTAAAATAGTCCCAAAACTTGTTTCCTGCAATAAAACATAAAGAAGGGTGACAGTAGTCTTTTTCTCAAATTAATTAAACATAAATGTGAGAAAGTATGCAAAACCTAAGCCAAAACCCTACGTAAATCATCATTATTTTGACTCTGATCATTTAGATTCGTCGTTTGAAGTCAATCCAATAGATTTTAGAATTGAGTTCACAAAAGGACTTGGTGAACTTAGGAACACCCTAGTTCTACTCATATATATATAGGAGTTAGTTACGGTGCTATGCATAGCATAGAGGGCCTCCGTACTACGGCTCAATATTTGAGTTTTCAAAATCCTAATGGTCGATCTGAACCGTTCAACATGATCTCCATATGAATATGTACTTGCAAATCAAATTTTACATTTTTTAAAATTTTTATACTATTTTTTTTTATATGTAGAAAAACACTTGATATGAATGGTACAGAATTTTCAGATCAAGTGATTTTCTACCTATAAAAAAAATAGTAAAAAAATTCTAAAAAATATAAAATTTGGTTTGCAAGTACATATTCATATGGAGATCATGTTGAACGATTCGGATCGACTGTTAGGATTTTAAAAATTCAAATATTGAGCCGTAGCACGGAGGCCCTCTATGCTATGCATAGCATATTAGCAATTTCCTATATATATATAGACACAGACATACACACACAAACACACACTCAGAGAGCATGCACAATGTCTAAATAGTTAATCCAAACCTTTTTACATGATTTCCATATTAAAATTGGTTTGGAGACCAAATTTACTATTCTTTTATTATTATTATTATTATTATTATTATTATTATTATTATTATTATTATTATTATTATATCTGAATCTTTTAGTTTAATGAATTCGACCTTGTTACACACTTGAGTTTGGATTAACTCACTCAACTATTTAATATCTACAAAAAAAAATTTCATTCGAATTTTGAACTAATTACTTTCCACAGTGAACATTGATGTCGTCACTAAATGAAAATCCAGCTCTCAATCAATTCTTCCACAACAACAAAGTAGGCACTTATCGCGAGGGAAAAAACGCATTTATGACGGTTGTCCGTCGCGAATAGAAAAAACACAGTTATGACGGTACTCCGTCGCGAAAAGTCACTTTTTACCCTCACAAAAAGTCACTTATTCTTGTTGTGTTCTTAGAGAAAGCTTTTCTTGGTTTAGATTTTGGAAAAAATAATTGTCCGTTTAGGGTGGAAAAATAATACTTTTTATGCTCTTATGGGTGGGAAAATCAGAGAGTGCATGGTGTACCTTTTTTACCTTTTGAGTGAATGGAAGGTTGGTTGTGATCTATTTGGAAAATATATATGACGCCGATAAAATTTGACCCATAGAATAAATTCTGAGTGTGGCTATGGTGCTATGCATAGCACGGATGGGGTCCGTGTTACGGCTCAAAATTTGACTTTTCAAATTCTAACGGTCGATCCAACCGTTCAATGTGATAACCATATGAATATGTACTTGCAAACTAAATTTTATATTTTTTCGAATTTTTTTACTATTTTTTTAGATAGGTAGAATTTTGATGGTCCAGAATTTTCAGAAAACACTGATTTTTCTACCTATCTAAAAAAATAGTAAAAAAATTCGAAAAAATATAAAATTTAGTTTGCAAGTACATATTCATATGGTTATCACATTGAATGGTTGGATCGACCGTTAGGATTTTAAAAAGTCAAATTTTGAGCCGTAGCACGGACCCCATCCGTGCTATGCATAGCACCATAGGCTCACTCATAAATTCTAAGCCGTCTATTATAAATCAGACGGTTCAGAGCTTAACTCTGTCCACACCTGCTTGTTACTTGACACTCCATCATCAGAAATGGACGGCTCCAATGAGATCCAAACACTGGAGAGTGGAGACTGCAGAGGAGCCATATATAAAACGTTCTCAAACATGCATGGGATATTATTTATTCATGTGGCCTGCTCCATACATCCATGAGCCATCCAAAGAATTAAGCAGATAATTAAGGAAGGGGGATTAATGGATTATGGTTGGACGGGATTTGCACGCTCTCAATTAAACACCTCTCGTTTCGTTTTCTCTCATCTGGATAAGGTCCATGCATGGCATGGATTAATTCCACGTTGCTTAATTCATTGCCATACGATTCTATTCGCACGCTCTCAATTAAACACCTCTCGTTTCGTTTTCTCTCATCTGGATAAGGTCCATGGCATGGATTAATTCCACGTTGCTTAATTAATTTGCCATACGATTCTAGGAATATTCCTAGGTTCCACCCCTTAGATATTTTTTTATTGACCCCTTCTTAATTTTCCAGAAGAAAAGTAGTATCAATATCAATATAGTTTTTCTGTTACAAGGCTCGGGGCAATTTTATGAAAATAAATTTTTTGGGTCAACCCCTTAATTGAGAGCTAAATATATGAATGCGTCATTTTTTAAGTTGTAATCCCTTCGCAATAAACAAATTAATTGAGAGCTAAATGAATTCGTTGGGGAATGGGGAGGCCTACGGGCCATTTGCAGTTCACTGTAATTAGCATTGTCGTGGTGCGTTGCCTACGGGCCATTTGCCAATAAAAAAAGTAGGTCGTTGCATTTCAAAAGTCGATACAAATAAAAAAGAATGAAAAAAAAAAAATGTTTTTTCCATCAAGGATAATATTCACCATGCACTACTAAAATAAATTACTATTTAGGAAAGTATATCTAGTAATAAATTACTATATCTAAAATAATAATTAAATTGGTAAGATTTTTATTCATTGTATCTACTCTCTTATTAAGTCTTATATATACATGCATACTCCACTTTGTTCCTCTTTCATTGTGCCTTTTCTTAATCCTCTCAACTATTCCGACTCTATTACTACCAAAAAAATGGACAGCAATGTATCTCAAGCTCAAGCAGGGTTGTGGAACATGACATTTGGTTACCTAAAAACCATCACTAGTACAAAAAACCCCTTCACTGACCCTCAATCACCGACTGTTTTAATATGTAACAGTCGGTGTAGAGACTGCTGGTAAAATCGTAAATAAGAACAATCTCAACACCGACTGTTCTCTTACAAAAAACCGTCAGTAAACCAACACCGACTGTTTTTAAAAAAAAACAGTCGGTGTTGCTCATATCCTACACCGACTGTTTTCTAAAAAAACAGTCGGTGTTGAGCAATCACCAACACCGACTGTTTTTTACAAAAACAGTTGGTGTTGAGCTAACAAAATTTAGTTCGCAGTTTATAACTTTCGATCAGCCGCGAAATATTTCATTTTCCCTCTTCTTCGCTGAAAACCCTCCCAAAATTTCTCTCTTTCGATCAGCCTCGCGATCTCCCAAACACCCCGCACCAGCACCCGAGCACCTCTGCGATCGCCTTGCTGCCTCGCCCCGCGATCTCCCAAATCAGCCTCGCGATCGCCTTGCTGCCTCGCCCCGCACCAGCACCCGAGCACCGCTGGAGCGCGGAGGAGGAGTGCGTTGTGCGCCCGAGCACCCAAGCACCCGAATTCTGTCCGATAGCGCGGAGGAGTGCTTTTCTGGCCGATAGCGAGCGTCTGATCTCCAAGCGGATGCGACGTGGAGGAGTGCTTTTCCAGAAAAAAGAAGTTTCAAAAAATCTTTGGTTTTATTTATGATTATTTACTGTATTATGGGGTTAATTGAGGTTCAAGCATTGAGTTGGCATGAATGTTTCGCAACAGGTAATGCACCGTGATCTGAAGCCTGAGAACTTCCTGCATGTGAGCAAAGATGAAGATTCTGAGCTCAAGGCTACTGATTTTGGGCTCTCTGTTTTTATTGAGGAAGGTAAATATATGTTAACTTAAAAGATAAATTTTCTTTTATAATTTCCTTTTCTTTAAAATAATATTATCGGTTCGTAAAATGATATAAAAAAACACTTTGGAAAGCTACTGAGCCAGTTGCTTTGTACCAGCCAGGCAGCAAAAGGCATATGTACCTGTAACTGGTACTACACATAGTTACTACTGGGATGCAACATGTATAATGTAAATTTTAACTGCCGAAGATTATATTAAATAATGCAACATGTATAATGCAAAAGGCATATGTACCATGGCCTTCTATTTCAAATGATGCGAAGGATCTCATCAGAAAAATGCTAACAAAAGATCCGAAGAGACGACTTACCGCTGCGGAAGCTCTTGGTTAGTATAGGAATTAATATACAACAAATTTACCATAGTTTGTGTAAAATTATTGTTTAAAAATTACATAGAAATTAAAAAAATAAGATGCACACTTCAATTAAATGTTGTATTTTCTTATAGCCATTATTATTTATAAATTATGAATAATATTAATTTAGCTTAAACGGGTACGTAGAGCACCCGTGGCTGAGAGAAGGTGGAGTTGCTTCTAGCAAGCCTATTCATAGCGCGGTTCTTGCGAGAATGAGACAATTCCGGGCAACGAACAAATTAAAGAAACTAGCACTTAAGGTTGGCTACGCACACTTAATTTTAAACCATTCTTACGGTATTCTGTTAGATTTTTCCAAGAGCTCATTCTTGCGGTATTCTGTTATTTCTGTAGGTGATAGCTGAGAGCCTCTCAGATGAGGATGCAAAAGGATTGAAACAAATGTTTAATAACATGGATACAGATGGTAGTGGCACAATTACATTTGACGAATTGAAAATTGGTTTGTCGAGATTAGGTTCCCAGCTAGCCGAAGGGGAAGTGAGACAGCTCTTGGATGCAGTACGAATTTGAGTTTTCAACATTTGTTGTTATTAGTTTGAGTATAGAGCATTGCTGAATATATAATATAGTGCTGTTTTCTCAGGCTGATGTGGACAGGAGTGGGGCCATAGATTACATTGAGTTCATCACTGCCATGATACATCGCCATAAGCTTGACGAGGAGGGGAATCTGAGAAAGGCAGTTGATTATTTTGACAAAGATCGAAATGGGTAAGCACAATGAAATTTGCCATTTTTAATCAATTCCATAGGTTGCTGTTTAGATGTGCTAATTCTTGAAGGGTTTTGTGTAGGATCCGAGCAAGTTGTCGGCGTACCGGGACAGGCGGTTTCCTGGTACACAGGAGGAGTATGAGCAAGCTCTACTGGCTTCCATCACTCTCTACATTGGCAACATGTCTTTCTACACCACTGAGGAGCAGGTACCGATTCGTACCAGTTGATTCTGTCTTGCAACGGTTGGGTCTAGTTTGTGTTAGATTATGTCTTTTATTTGAAAATTTGTGAACCAAGCAGTTCAATGAATCCCGACTTGTAACTGTTAACTTGGTTATCTTGTGCTGATACTGGTTTTTGTACTTAAAAATGTTCAATTATACTGTCTTTTAGATAGCAAAAGTTCTGAAATTCCTGTAAAATAAATACATTAAACTAGTTGGACCATTTTGCTTATATGAACTTTTTGTAGTAAAATTTTTAAAAAGGCGTGATATATTGACAGGTGTATGAATTGTTCTCCAGAGCTGGTGAGATAAAGAAAATAATAATGGGACTTGACAAGAACAGCAAGACTCCCTGTGGCTTCTGTTTTGTTTCGTAAGTTGCTATTTTTTTTTTTCATTTCTTTTGTTTTCAAAACAAAAGAAGTTGGTGGGTCTAGTTGTCATGCAAACGGGTTTCTTAAAGGGTGACTAGGGTTTTCACTGAAGTGAGAAACAGGTAAGAAGAGAGATAGCAAAGACAGCGGGGCACAGAGTATTTCTCTAAAAAGGACATGTAATTCTAATCCATTATTACTGATTTTGTATTAATATTGGACTCTTAAATAGACTTCACAAAATTTTGCAAAATTTTGTGGGAAAATATTGATTTAGTCAAAAGCGAATCGACAATAATTTGGTTGAAGCTTCCAGGTTCAATGCTTTTCATTTATGTTTGATCTTGCAATCCTGGAACAACACATGATATATCAAGTGTACTGCTAAATTATAGTTTTTGTTTTTCATTTGATTGTGACTCCAACTATACCGAGCAAAAGTTCAACTTTCATGTTTGCAGATGCAAAATATTTTAACTTTCATATTTGCAGTTGCAAAATGATAAAATATTATACATGTTATATATCCTCTAGACTCTGCATGGTTATATGCTGGGGGAAGAAAAGAGGGGCAATTTCATACCTTTATAGACATTTTATGAGGGTTATATGTGATATTTTCCATGTTTTAAATGGGCATATAAACATTTTGTGTTGTAGTGATACACAATATTATGTGAATGAAATTGTTGCTTCTTATTTACTTTTTATTTGGTTTCTTTTATTCTTAGGTTCTATTCCAGGGAAGATGCGGAGGATGCAGTGAAGTACATAAGCGGTACAATGCTGGATGACCGGTTCTTAGGTTCTTATGTATAATTTTTTTTGTAGCTTTTAATTGAAAGTAGCTAATCAAAGTTGTTGTATAAAAGTTCTATTTGGTCATAGTAATTTTGCACTAATATATGAATTTGAGTGGAAGAATATGAGAGCATTAAATGAGTCATTTGACTGGGCTATCCTTTGATTACTTTGCAAAATACAAGTCACCGAATTTTGACTTGCCAGTTGTCATGTCTACAGGTGCAAATAAAAATAAAAAATAAAAAAAAAAATAAAAAAAAAAATAAAAAAAAAAAAAATTTCAGTGCTGGGCACCTATACCGACGGTTTTTTCAAAAAAACAGTCGGTGTTGGGCGCCTACACCGACTGTTTTGTCCAAAAAACAGTCGGTGTTGGGCGCCTACACCGACTGTTTTGTCCAAAAAACAGTCGGTGTTGGGCGCCTACACCGACTGTTTTTTTGAAATAACCGTCGGTGTTGGGTGCCTACACCGACTGTTATTCACCCGTCAGTAAAGATTTATCTATACCGTCGCCGCCATCACCGACGCCTCAATAACAATCGGTAAAAGGGTTTTTTAACAGTCGGTGAAGGGGTTTTTTGTACTAGTGCATGTCTCTCAAGTGTGCTCTAGACCTCGGCATCCCCGATGCGATCGACAACAATGGCCAGCCAATGACCCTCAGCGAGCTACACTCTGTTTTGGCACTTCCTCCCTCAAAGAAATCCCATCTGCGACGCCTTATGCGCTTATATTATTGACCCATTTTGGCTTCTTCATTGAGAAAAGTGCCGGTGAAGGCACTGAGGCAGTCTATGATCTAACTGCTCAATCGCGTCTGGTTACCCGAAAAGGTGAACCAACCAATATGTTGCCCTTTGTACGTTGTCATCTCGACAATAAATGGCTGAAACCTTCTCTGTACATGCAAGAGGATGAGCGGATTCCAGCCGAGTTGGCACATGGTTGCACCGTGTGGGAAATGGCAAGCCAAAATCCTACGGTTAACAAAATGTTTAATGATGCTATGGTTAGCGCTAGTTGCTTGTTTAACGATGTTATCATAAAAAATGGTAATGTTATTTTCAAGGGCATAGATTCCCTTGTTGACGTAGGAGGCGGTAGAGGTGCAATGGCAGAGATTATTGCCAACAATTTCCCTCATGTCAAGTGCATTGTTTTGGATCTACCGCATGTTGTAGGTGACAGTCCAAATGATGGTATCGTGAAGTTTGTTTCAGGTGACATGTTTAATTATATTCCTCCTACAGATGCAGTTCTTCTCAAGGTATAATTTTTTTTTTTATCATTCTCACATTTACTTATATTCACTAGTACAAAAAACCCCTTCACCGACCCTCAATCACCGACTGTTTTAATATGTAACAGTCGGTGTAGAGACTGCTGGTAAAATCGTAAATAAGAACAATCTCAACACCGACTGTTCTCTTACAAAAAACCGTCAGTAAACCAACACCGACTGTTTTTTAAAAAAAACAGTCGGTGTTGCTCATACCCTACACCGACTGTTTTTCACAAACAACAGTCGGTGTTAAGCAGTCACCAACACTGACTGTTTTTTTTAAAAACAGTCGGTGTTGCTCATACCTACACCGACTGTTTTTTACAAAAAAACAGTCGGTGTTGAGCAATTACCAACACCGACTGTTTTTTAGAAAAACAGTCGGTGTTGAGCTAACAAAATTTAGTTCCCAGTTTATAACTTTCGATCAGCCGCGAAATATTTCATTTCCCTCTTCTTTGCCGAAAACCCTCCCAAAATTTTGAGTTGAGTTTCTCTCTTTCGATCAGCCTCGCGATCTCCCAAACACCCCGCCTTGCTGCCTCCGGCTCCGCCAAGCACCCGAGCACCCGAGTCGCCTTGCTGCCTCGCCCCGCACCAGCACCCGAGCACCGCTGGAGCGCGGAGGAGGAGTGCGTTGTGCGCCCGAGCACCCAAGCACCCGAATTCTGTCCGATAGCGCGGAGGAGTGCTTTTCTGGCCGATAGCGAGCGTCTGATCTCCAAGCGGATGCGACGTGGAGTTCGCCTCTTTTCACCGCCGCCGCCACCACCTCCACCGCCGCCTTCTGTGAACTCTGAAGGTGCTGTTTTGTGTATGGCCAATTTTAATAGGGAAGGGGTGTTCTGAGTTGCTGATTTTTTTGGGAGACCCAACCAAAACTGTCCCAAGTTATAAATGGTTTCAGAAACTTAATAGTAGCACAATTCCTTGTTACCAAACCCACTTTCTATTGTTTAGGATCCATTAACAGTATTGACATCATTAAAGATATCCAACTTTATAGGCAGTATTTTTACGATATGGATATAGTGCCTACGAGAAATGATGAGATTTGGTGCATGTCTTACTGTTCTTCAAACAGTTTGAATTTTTCATGGGCCTGAATTTAAGGATCCTTTATGCATGATCAAAACATAAATTGCACAGAATTGGATAGGTAGACTATCTATATACCCAGCAATGCACACATAAACTTATATCATTTGGTTTCAAATATTTTTTAATTGATTTTAAAGGCTTTAAAGATATTTTCAAGATTGCCAAATATCAACTGAAAAAAGAATGTTTTACCTATCTTTTGATAGAACATCTGCCCCGAATTCTATCAGTACGGATGCAACAAGATGCAACCCCTCAGCTGCGGCAACATGAAGGGGTGTTCTTAGGTCATAATTTTTTGAATTGGGATCAACCCCAAATTCAAGCAATCTTCTTAGCATTTCAAGCTTGCTCTCTGTGACAACCTTGCATAGGTAATTCCCAGCCTGCTCTAAGGTCAAAATTGCACCATTTGCAACGAGAATTTTGGCTATTCTGTCATGACCAAATTTCACAGCTTCCAGCAATGGTGTATTTCCAAAACTATCTGTATCGCTTAAGCAAGTAAGATTTTTGTGGGTTGTTAGCGCAACCAAGAGTTTATGCTCTAAATTGTTGTTGTTACTATATAAAGGATAAAATTTACTATTTTAATTGGCATTTTCATACCTACACAATTGACATAATTGACATTTGTGCCTCGTTGTATCAGGAACTTGACAATCTCTTTGTATCCTTTGCATGTCGCCACGTGCTAATTAAAAAAAAAAAGGAGATCAAACATCAAATTACTTTGTGAAAAGAAAAACTATGGTAAGTGATTTTCACAAATTATTAAGAAAATTTTAAGATTTGTGAAGATAAATGGACGAACCAAGGCAGTTCTACCATCATAGTCGGATTTGCTTGGATCAGCACCGGCATTAATCAACCCTTTCAAATGATGGAGGTCTCCATGATATGCCGCATTGTTTACCGTCAAAATTAGTTCTCTTTCTTGTTTTGCAATTAGATATGTGATATCTGACTCCAGTTGCTTGATCCTTATATTAGTTTCCTTCCCCTTCAATTTAAGTATTCACCAAAATGTCTTGATTATTTGCATGTTCTTATTTCCTTTGTCATAATCTTAAATTATTACTAAAAAAATTGAACTATACCTTGAGGAGATTGCTCAATATCCGATGGCTATCCTTGAAGTACAACTGTAGGATGCTGTTAAAAGACTGTTTGTCAATTCGCAAAAGCTGGCATACTTCAGAAACTCTGACAATGTATGGTTGCGGTATGTTGCATATCACTGCCACATCCCCAAATACATTGTATGGTACCAGTTCTGTGATTTGTTCATCCAACCCACTTTTGCCAATTAGTATTGCCTCCTATAAATGGTATAGGAATTATATAATTTTTTAAGTAAGTTACTGTGCAAATTAAATTCAGTATGAAAAAATGGTTAGCTAAGCAATTATCGTGATATATTTTGATAGGTGAATTATAGTTTGGAAAGTGTTGTTGGGTTCAATCGACGAGTACGCCAAGCATTTTTGTTTTCTCAGAAAGCGACACGTGGAAAAGGTGGCTGTAATTTCTAAGTCACTTTTTAATTTTGTTTCCCTTTTCTTTTCCACGGTGGAAGGGAAATGGCGGATCAAGGGAAAGGGAAGCTTACTCTTTACTCTTACTGCCGTAGCTCGTCTTCTCACCGAATTCAAAGGTTCTTATTTCTTTTTCGATGGACATATGAACTTAATTTCTATGTTTTATTAGGATTGGAGTACGAGTACAAGGCAGTGAATCTTCTAAAAGGAGAGCAATTCGATCCTAGTAAGCATCCAGTGTTACTACTGTAATTCTTCTGATTACAACTTGTCTTTCATAAATTTTGAGATAAGTACCCTCAAATTCCCCTCTTGCCTCAGGATCTCAAAAAGAAAGCATTAAACCTTCAGGTACATAAGAAATGTTGCTGTTGTAATTTTATCTGATGATTCCATCACTTGTTTTAAACAATTTGGTAATTTCATCTTGCATATGCTTCAGCAAATCTATTAGTGTAAACCTTATTCATCATAACAGACAATGCACTTCTAATTATATTATAGTACATCTCTCTCCTAATTTTCAGATAGCAAGCATAGTTTGTTCAGGTTAATCCAGCCACTCCACAACCTTGCTGTATTGGTAAGTCACTCCCATTTTTCTTTTCTTCTTGGTTAAAAATGGGTATACTGTGCTAAACAAAACACCACTATTTATATTTACTACCATATGATTTAACCTTTGTACTGTATGATTTAATCTGAGTTGTATTTGGTCATTACAAAAATGCTTCTCCACTACTTAAAATATCCCTTCCATTAATAGAAGATTTGCATTGCTTTATGTATGTAATTTTTGTGATTATCTCAGAGTTCTGATAACATCTTGTGGTTCTGCTGTGAGCTTTTTGATGTTGTCTAATTGATTTTTCTGTGAAATTGAAAAGCCAATTCGATATACTGGTCCAAATTAGGCAGTATCTACTGGTCCAAATTGAAACATGGAAACAGTGAAATGAGAGAAAGTCTTTCAGATCGAAGGATAGCGCCACATGTCCTTGCGGAGAAGATTTGGTATGATACAGAGCAATGGATGGCTCATTGTTGAGTATAGAAATCTTATTACTATGTCAAATTGTTGTTTTTCCCTTTTAATTAGTTTTGTAACTGATTGCTCTCTGTAGAGAGGAAAAGATGTAAATGACGTTTATTTATCTATTAATATATTCACCTTGAAAAAACTTTATAATTTTGTATAATTATAAATGGTATAGGAATTATATAATTATACAGGTGCAAAAAAAAAAAAAAAATTTCGGTGTTTGGCACCTACACCGACGGTTTTTTCAAAAAAACAGTCGGTGTTGGGTGCCTACACTGACTGTTATTCACCCGTCAGTAAAAATTTATCTATACCGTCGCTGCCATCACCGACGCCTCAATAACAGTCGGTATAAGGGTTTTTTAACAGTCGGTGAAGGGGTTTTTTGTACTAGTGATTATACATTACACACACAAACACACATGCACACAAACAACAGAATTAGTTACCTATTGGAAACTCGATGTTATAGTGGATTCTACATGATTGGAGCAATGAAGATTGTATAAAGATACTGCAGCGATGCAAAGATGCAATTCCTTCAAGAGAATCTGGAGGCAAGGTCGTCGTTTTGGAAGCAGTTGTCGGATCAACGTCTGCTATGATATCAGACGAACCACAGCTGTTGTTTGATATGTTAATGTTGACAGTAACTGGAGGAGAAGAGCGAGATGAGAATGAGTGGAAAACATTATTCAAGGAAGCGGGATTTAGTTCTTACAAGATCACCCATACCGTTGGATTCATGTCGGTCATCGAGATCTACCCATAACTATTTTGTATTTCATTTCAGATCTTTGTTTTATTTTGCATTTTTTTGCTTGTTCTCAATGCTTGTTAGTTAATCAATCTATGGAATTTATTTTGAAGTAAATCACTTTGTTTTCATAGCACCGTGACTTAAAATGGACTGACATTTAGTAGATCGCGTCAATCCCTGCGGAGCTGATCATTTCCAAGCCACTATATATCATTCCGAAGTAAAAATAATTGAGGATTACATCCATCTTCCCTTTCACTTTTCGCCGAACCTAAGATAGATAATATAACATCAACATACGCCATAACCCCTTACAAAAATAACAGTCCACTGATAAATTAAGCTTCAGAGTCTTGAAATGGTGTTCTACAACCTAATTTTGCTACTGTGTTCTACATCCTACTTTTCTCATGGTGCTCCTATTATTACATCCATTGATTTCTCATGAATAAAATCTGAACCCTTGTTTTAGTATTAGTTGTCAGAAATTTCAATATTTCATTATCCCATGAAACTAAAAGCAGAGATCTAGTGAAAACCAAAAGAAGAAAATATTGTTGGATTTATTGCCAACTTTGTTGGATTTAATGTCAACATTGAGTATATATGTAATATAATTATAGATTGTTTACTTTCATATATGATTGTCAATTAAAGTGATCAAATAAGGTAATAGATAATTAATATTTTAATTAGGATGTGGTCCATAAATGTGTAGAACAATTTAGACAAAGATCAAATCATTGATGGACTGATTCTGAGATTTACAATTTAGAAAATTGTCATTTAAGAGGATTGTGTGGGCTACACGAATATCAATGCGGCCACACGAATTTGATGCGACAGCACGGTTTTGATGCAGTCACACAAAATACTTTTTCCAAGTTGACAGATAACCAGATATGTTACTATATATAAGAATTGGTCTCCAAGACACAAGATAACACAAAAAATCACAGAAACTGAAAAGACATTTTTTCTTTAGAAAAAATACAGCTTTGTGTGTCCTCTCTTATTCTTCTTACACCATCAAAGTATAGTGTCACACCCCAAACCGGAATTTCCGATTAGGGTGCGATCAGTCCCCACATCGTGTCTAATAATTGAAACTACATGCAAGGCTAAACAATAAAATAAACAATCATAGCGGAAGCAATTATAAAAACAATCAAGCAAAAGTCATAAATATAAAATAAACATAACATATACATAATATCCATACACTCCCCATATGGATAAAATAAACATAAGCTAATCAAAGGGAATACATGAACTATCGAGTCCAATGTACATAACAAAAACATTGGACTCGTAATCCCTAGTCAAAAGTCCTATATCACACGGCCTCGCCATCTGGGACAGCATCCTGACACCTCCTGCTGCGGAACGCCAGACTCTGTACCTGAAATCACACATCAAAAGGTGGGTGAGCAAATGATCGCCTAGTATGTGATCTAGTATTATCCCTTCAGAAATTCTCAGTCAAATCACATTTTAAATTTGAAATCTACGTGAAGTTCGGTAATTGTTCACTTTTAATGCACATGCTGCGGAAATTAAAACCTATCATACTAACTACAAAAGAAAAGGGAAAATTATTTTTATGCCACTCCAAAACATGAAAATTAGAAAATTACCACCCCAAAACATGAAATTAGTTATCTGACACTCTAAAATCATTAAATTTATGAAATTGCCACAATTATACATCTAATATACATATTTAATTAAAATTATTCTGAAAAATATTGTATAAAAAACGTATTTTGATATTTCCAAAATTACCCCTTACCCCTTCCCCCTCTTCTCTACCTTCCTTTCGCCATGACCAATTTGCAAGTCCACACTTTCCACTTGATTGAATTTTCCAGCTTTTACGACCTCGTTAACACCTATCTCACCCTATCCCCTTTCCAACTACTCCGATACCTGATTCTACTCTCCCACAACTAAAAAAAAGCAAATGAATTGAAACAAGAACTGTCGGGCATTCATTATGCAGCTCTCATGCACAGTTATATCACATCCATCTCTTGTACAAGTCAACAATTGACCTCCTTTGTTACATATAATGCACTGGTTCTGTTATGGGTATCTGAGAGCCCATAAAGTAACTCACGCAAACATTCAAGTCATCCAACTGGTCGGCATTGAACCTCAAAATTTTATCGTTTTCATTTGAGTTGGAATGCTCGTCTGTGGGAAAGGTTCTTTAAGCTGTAGTGATAGAAAAAAAAATATAATTACGGATGGCCTTCTCGGATTTGTGCCGCTCTGTTGATGGTAAACTAGGGAGTTCAGTATATAATGTTTACTTCATGCATATGTTCATTGGGGAAAGCATGACAAAGCACTGCAATTGTTCGACAAAATGCTTAAGAGAGATTTTGTTCAGCCGGAGGGAGGGTTCTGGCGGAGGAAGGGTGAAAGAGAGGCGAAGGGGACGAAGGGAAGGGTACTGGAGAGATTAATTTCCTAATTTTATCTGTTCACTTGAAGGGTAATTTTGGAAATATCAAAATACGTTTTTTATACAATATTTTTCAAAATAATTTTAATCAAATATGTATATTAGATGTATAATTGTGGCAATTTCATAAATTTAATGATTTTAGAGTGACAAATAACTAATTTCATGTTTTGGGGTGGCAATTTCCTAATTTTCATGTTTCGGAGTGACATAAAAACAATTTTCTCAAAAGAAAAATACGTATAATAGATGATGTGTGATTATCTTATTATGCCAACATGCTTTAAATTCCCAAATTAAAATCAAAGAGAAAGTATATTATAATCAATCGGGGTCCAGTACAATAGATACTGTGTATACAAATACAGAGTAATAATATGGAATAGTTTATCACCCCGTGCCGTGCCAATTGAATCTATATCTCCAAAACGATATAACACAAGAACTGCAATCAAGGGGTGCAATGATACCCGATGCGTAAAAGCATCGAGCATTGCCCCAAAGACTTCAACCCGCAGGTCGGTGCACGCTAGCCGATGGTTATACCAAATCTCATGTGTTTTTCCTTACTCTAAGACGATTCCTCATCCAAACATATCCAATAGGAAAAATCTACAAGCAAGACGTAAAAATGTGTTAATCCGTTTCCTCATGAGCAGACAACGGAACTCCATCGTCCGACCAAACCAATGGGACAAGGGCTCGTGATCGGCCCATAACAATAACAATAAAAATAAAATCTGCCACCGCAACCTCGGCAGCCGTATTAGGCCTGTAGCTCCTAATGTAGGGGGGTAACTCCCGAATAGTCTCCGTGCCTCTGGACTAGAGATCGGTCCAACATAAATGGTAAAATGATCGAAAAGCATATACTACCAACTCAATGCATATAATAATATAATATTCCTAAAAGACCACCCGAGAAACCAAGTGGTCTCTCAGCTCAATGGCTAACGGGCCTACCGGTTCATACCAACCAGCCGGAACGCAGTCACTCGGTCTTCTGCTCACTCTCACCAATGCACATGCTTAACTAAAATACTATGTTGTCCTCTACGAGAAGAAGACAACTAATATCCTAATCTAATATAATATTAATTAAGTTACTCTACTCCTAAGAAAGCGGTAAATTTTTTATTTATAAGGGATTATGCAAATCCTAATTACAGTTCAGAAAGAATTAAACATGCTCTAATGCAACTACAAAATTTAAAGTACAGATGTCAGGTCAAGTGGTTGACTGGTAAGAGTACACCACAAAAAAGATAATGCAGATATAGCACACCTGATATGGTCGGCCGAAAGCAACGTGCGCTAGTAATCTCCACAATCCGCACGATCCTCACCTGCTCCGGTATAGCCGTCAACGGGATCGGTCCACGGATCGAAATCAGAGTAGGTCTGCTGACCTGTAATTTCGGACGTAAATTAATTAGAGTCTAAACTATTATTCGTAACTCTTTTCCCCGTTCAATTATTTTTAACTAAATGTTCGAATTTAATTAATTAACTACAGTTCGAAATCTACTCAACTGGTCCGATCAGTTTGACTCGGTTCCGATTGAGCGTGAAATTCGGTCTAACTCAATTAAAAATTAATCTAACATAACTTAAATATTTGTTATAATTTAATTTGAACATAAATTGTTTTAAATAATTTATTGTAAGATTCAATTAATGATTTACGTATTTTATAAAAATACGTAAAGTATAATCTACGTATTTTAAATTGCTATTATTTAACTCTAATTAATTACTTGTCATATAGGATTCGTTTTCTAATTAATTATCTACATATTCAATTAATAATTTACACATGTTGATTAATTTATAAATACGTCAATTACTTAATTATCCTATTTAATAAACTTTTGTAATCTTAAAGATTCGAAAATATTAATATGTTGTTAATTAATTGTCCTTTATTAATTAACAACATATTTTATGTAGAAATCATTTTCTTTATTTAAATATTTACTTAATTTATAAAATTCTAATTACCTAATTTATTATTTCTAACTACTTAATTTATTTAATGTTGTTTCTGCTGTAAATAACTCTTTTGTCTGATGTTGGTACCTATTTTGGGTACCAATCAGATTCCTATGGTTTCAATATGAAATCGGTGGATAACTCCACTATTCTTCAAAAACTACTTAATTTATTTATTTCCAATTAACTAAGGTGTGTGTAATTAAATTATTTTAAGTAATGCATTTCATAATTAATGTATAACTGATTTGGTATGTCAATTTTATATGAATATGATACAAGCACTCATGTTTTATGTATGTATAGCATAGTTAATCAATTTTATTTACATAACACAATTATCAGCTAAATAACGTTCATATGGTTTAAGAATAAATTAGATCGTGTATCAAAAATATTGAGCTACTTCATTTGTTTAGTTTAATAAAATGAAATAAGAAATAAATTGTTTATACACATATTCTTGAGTATCTATTATGTGCATGTATATAATTTGATTGTCCCTACTTTATCATAACGTGATGTTATTGATTGTATTTTCATCATGGTCACTTTTGATACTTAATAAGTCTCGGGCCGAGTTTCTAAAAATGAGAGTCAAGGCCTTAGGTTTAAATAATTTATATTTATTCAATTTTCGGCCCAAATATGTAAGGCCCATGTACACTTTATTTAAATTAATATATCATATTTTTTTGGGAAAATTTCCTCCATGCCACCCCAAAACTTGGAAAATACCAAATTGCCACCCCAAAACTCAAAATTTCCTATTTGCCATCCTAAAATCATCAAATTTACCCTATTGCCACATTTGTACGTTTGATATACGTTTTTGAGTAAATTTATACTGAAAAGTGTTGTATAAAAAATATATTTTCGTATTTCCCATTTTACCCTTCAAGAACAACAGATAAAATAAAAATGGAGGCCTACAGTCCCTCATCCCTTCGCCTCTTCCCCCTTCGCCAAATCCCTTCGCCTCTTCCCTTCATCCTCTTCCCATTCCGTCGAACCTCCTGCTGGCCCTCCTCCTGCGCCAAACCTCCTGCTGGCCCTCCTCCTGGCCCTCTCCTCCGCCGAACCTCCTGCTGGCCCTCTCCTCCGCCGAACCTCCTCCTGCCGGCCCTCTCCTCCGCCTGCTAAGGTACATAAAGCATTGCTCGCCTGCTGTGTTTCCAGGGTCACATGAACCCATTACAACCTTTAGCTCAATATGCATTTAAGGAAGATGCTTAAAATGGAAGTTGACACCCGACGGGTTATGAAAGAAAAAATACATTTAATTCGAAAATGGAAATTGACAAAGAAGGGGGTATAATGTTACACAAGGCATGTTAAGGGTTACATTGTACCTGCTTGGTGCTGCCTTTTAGTGGTTATGATACACTAAACGTATTATGGACCATGATAAGCCGATTTGGCCTAAGGAGCATTGCATTACACTGACCACTGTACCCCTGCACTAAATTGGCTCTATGTACAGCTAGCCTGACATCCAAACAAGCTGCCAAAGGAGAAGGATCCATTCTCCCATGCATGAGGGAAAGCACAACCTCATATACCACATCTCGGCCATTGAGTGCATTAGATCAAAGGGTCAAGATTTATTCATAATCTAAATTGCCAACATGGCTGATTATCATTGGTCTATGCAGCTGCATATATGGTTTGATACCTTGAAGATTAAATCTAAAGCATTGATTGAAAGATGAAGAAAATGGAAGGTGAAGATAAAGCCAACATGGCCCTATGCCTAAACCCTAAACCCTCTTGCTCTAGGCTATATAAGAGCACCAAATCAAAGAAGAAAGGGACCAAGCGACACACACTCAACAGAAACTAAGAGAAAGAAGCAAGAAATTTAGGTTTCAGATTTTTGAGAGAGCAAAAAGAAAGCTCAATTCCCTTCCTTAGCCGAAATTCAAAGAAATTAGGTATAGTTTAGCAAACTTTGATACAATGTAAAAGTTCAATGGAGCTCAATGTTCATGTATATTGATCATGAATAAATAAAGAAAAGTTCTTGTTTTATGATTCTTTTCTTCTTCTTTCTTTTATTTTTCTTTTATGCAAATGGAGCTTCCTTCATTCCTTTTCTTTTGATCTTTTTCTTTTTCTTCTTTTGTTTTCGGGTTCGATGAAGATTGGATGCTTCTAACTACATCCTTTTGAATACCCAATTCTTATATAATTCTTTTAATATAAAATCAACTAAAAAGTGCAAAACAAATGAAAAAGAATTTAAAACAAAATTAAATAGTATATTAGGGATTGATGTTTAACTACATCTCCCTACTTATGCTATTTTTGGACTTTTGAAAGGACTTGAATGCACTAGAAGAAAAATAAAGTAAATAGTGTTTTAAAGGTTGATGTTTTACTACATCCCTTTATATACATGGTACCAGTGTACAGTACCAGCTACACTCAATAAAGGCTATACTGGTACAGCAAAAGCACCAAAATACCCCAAATGACCTGCTGGTACAGATCAGCCAGTGCAGGTTGATCTGAAAACTAAATTCAAATTCTGTTTGAACAGTTCAATAGAGGACAGAAAGACAATCATTTTAGACTCAAACTTTGTATTTTTATGATTTTTCTACTATTTTCTAGCAATTTTCAAAGTTAGGTTTCAGAAAATAAAATAAAAAAACAACAACTGCATGTATATACATATACCCTCTGCCCATTTCTTATTTTTCTAAAAATAGAAGTAAAAACATAAAAATAATAAAATTTCATACATTCATTTCTGATATATCATGCTATAAGAATAAAGTAAAAATCATACATGTTTATTAGCAAAATTTATAAGAAATGAGATTAAAATGATGAAAATCTCATGTTTCATTCAAAACCCGAAACCCAATATCAAATTTATACCCCATATCACTCCTCAATCTCATGATGAAAATCTCATGTGGCCACAGTTGGGGCACGGCACCATCGGAGAGGAGTGGCTAGGCTGGGCCGAAGTTGTGGAGAGGCTGGGCTGGCAAGAGGTTCGGCGGAGGAGAAGTTAGACCTGGCGGAGGAGGAGACGGAATGGGAAGAGGATGAAGGGAAGAGGCGAAGGGAAGAGGCGAAGGGATTTGGCGAAGGGGGAAGAGGCGAAGGGATGAAGGGAAGAGGCGAAGGGATGAGGGACTGTAGGCCTCCATTTTTATTTTATCTGTTGTTCTTGAAGGGTAAAATGGGAAATACGAAAATATATTTTTTATACAACACTTTTCAGTATAAATTTACTCAAAAACGTATATCAAATGTACAAATGTGGCAATAGGGTAAATTTGATGATTTTAGGATGGCAAATAGGAAATTTTGAGTTTTGGGGTGGCAATTTGGTATTTTCCAAGTTTTGGGATGGCATGGAGGAAATTTTCCCTATTTTCTTTGATGGGTTTACACAATCTAACACGAATTAGAAGCATAATCAAGGGCCTTGCCCCTTTTAATTAAATTTCAATTTTTTTGACCTAGTTCAATTCATAAGACCCATTCATTATTTCACATTTTGTTTTCGACCTAAACCCAAGAATAAAAGGCCCACCGCCCACTCCAAAATAAACTCTCCTTGAGGATTTTGATTTTGAACACAAATCAAAGGCAAGGCCGAAACTAACAATTTAACTTCTAAACGTTTATTTTCATTCTTAGCCGAAAGCCCACTTAATTTAAATTCCTACACTCATGCGTTTATGTACTAGTAATAGGGAATTATTATCACAATCATAATATAGGCTAAGTCAGTCCCTAACTGTTTAAGAGTGTACCAGTACCCACTAAAAACTAGTACGGACTGTACCAGTTACCAGAAAACTGGTTCAAGTATCTGATTCATACAAGCAGGATTTTACAATCAAGGGAAACATACCATCACAGTACAAAGGCATGACCCGTTGCACAAGAAATTTTGCAAAACGATTTTCAGATTTGGGTGTACACTTTCAGCAACAGCATGGTTTAGATTTACAAGTGAGGTGCCAAACCGCACCAAGGACAGTACAGTCCGAGTAGCAACAAAAATAAGGGTTCAACCCGACTTTCACAAGAAAAATTCAAGACAAGAAATCGACAACAATTCATCGAACACATACATTGATCAAGCATACAAACACAGATCAGAGAGGGGCTCAGCCTATAAGCCATCACAAGGCATAGAGAACGAAAAATCAGAGATTTGTCATGTTACCGGGAAATGCTCCAATTAGTCCTTGGCGTGAGTCGACGGTACCAAAGCGGGTGGGGTCGAGCCTTACTTGTCGCGGTCTCTTCGCCTCCGCTTCTCGATCGACCTTGATGTCAAGTGTAAGCCAGCCAAGACAAGCACAAGAAAATACCCAAATCAGACCCGAGCTTAAGCAAACACGAGCAAGCAATTCAAGGGGGCTCAGCCCAAATTCACAAGTAAGGAGGCATAAAGGGATTTACCGAAGGAAAGGCTTCCAAAACTGGGTGTTGGCAAAAATCGGTACGAACACCGTGGCTTGCGTCTTTCTTCAACATTGCTTCTCGGCCGACCTCGGGTCCAGCCTTCATCTTAATTCCCAGCACCACCAAACCAAGAAGCGTACAGCTTCGTTACTGAAATCACAAGGAAAACCCTAACGGGTTTGAAATTGAAAAATCTGGACCCAATAAAGAGAGTGACGAAGAGAGGTAAAAAGAAAGACAGTGGAGAGATGGTTCTCCTTCCAGAGAGAGAAATCGAGGGTTATAACCCAGGAGAGAAAATTTCACAGAGAGAGAGCGCGACGCGGACAGGAGGACAGAGCTAGGGCATACGGCCTTAGGTGAGCCAAAGTCGTCGCTCGCGTGGTTTTCTTCAATGCGACGGGACAGGGCTCGTACGATGCGGCGTGCGCAAGAGGAGGGATTTCGCCTCTGTCGAATGGAAAGGAGAAGCGGAGAGGAAAAATGGAGAGGAAGGGGTTTGATTGGTGGGGTCCAATCGTCAAAGAAATATAGAGGAGGGGAGGGGTGCGGATCTGAAGTCATTCCAAACCCAAATTTTAGAATGGGGTTTTGGGGAGCAAGTCCTCTCCAGTAGTAACAAAGAGAGGGAGAGGGCCCCTTTGAGATTTGTGCAAAAATTAAAGTGAACGGTGGAGATAATCCCAAAAATCAAAATATAATTTGATCATATTCAGATGAATAAAATACGTTTAATCAAACTAATTTTCTTAGTATTTGTGCTTATAACTTTGTACTCAGTTTCGAATATTTGTTGATTTAATTCATACTTTATTTTTAATCATGGTTGAATTTTATTAAATTCCTAATAACGCTTTCATTAACATTTTATTTGATTTTTTTTAATAGTTGTATTATTTCTAAGCATGTCACAAAATTTGTATTTTAAATTACGAGAACTTTAATTTAATAATTTGAAAGTTTATATTGGTTTAATATTTGTCTTTATATAATTTAATTTATTTGTTTAATTAACTAGAAAATTTTAATTAGTCGAAATTCATAATTTGTTAGTTAATTAATTAAATAGCGTTTTTAGACTATATCATAAGAGAAGAGAAATCCATTAGAAGATTTAGAGAGGATTTCTCAAGGGCCATATCTTGCTGTTTTGGAAGACTTGATCCACGAACATACGACAAAAAGACAAGAAGGGCTTCTTGCTATTAGAGTCTAGTCTCGCGCTCACGAAGACGGTTGGCGATCTCTCAAAGGATTAAGTTATTCAATAGAAACATCCATGGAATCAGATATTATGTTCCGCACTAAGATTTATGTTTTATGAGTCGACTTTGGCATAGGACGGTGCTTAGGTGAAGGTGGAGAACTGTTTCTCCTTCCCCGGGGTGTAAGTGTTTGACCCCTAGATGAGATGTAATTGTTTGTCTCTAAATAAGACGTAATTGTTTGGCTTTTATGATTCCCCAACAAGTGGTATCAGAGTCTTCATATGCCGAGGGATTAAGTCTTTTAGGATCTAGAGAGAATTATGAATTAATGATGATTTTTTCGTTGATTTTTGTTGTATTTTTCTTGATTGTTTTAGATCTGAAAATTTTGGTTTAGAGAGCACAAAACTTGTAAATGTTTACAGCCATAATTGTCTATTTTTCAGTTATTAAGTTGGTTAGAATTTGCTAGAAGATTTCCAATTGAAATCGCAAAATTCTAATCAAAATTTGGTCATGGCAGAGTTTGTGCGACCCTCTTTGCAGATGCAAAGATGCCACACAAAATTCCGCACAAAATTTTAATAAGCAGTTATGAAATTTAGGGTTTTGGTGAAATTTATTTTTAATAAATTTTTCCTAAAACAAAATATAAAAATTTGGAATTAAACTTCTAAATTTGAAAGGTTATATAGATTTGGAATTAAATATCTAAATTTGAAAAGTTATTTAAGGTGCTTCCAAAATTAAGAAAAATCTCTCTAGATCATGGATCAATTTCAGCATAATAAATGCAATTTTACAGTTATTCAGAAAAAGATATGGCCGCACGGATTTTGATGCGATCGCACTGTATTTGATGCAGATGCTCAAAATACCTTTTTTAATTTGGCAGACCGCACAAAATTTCGTGGGGGCTGCACAACTCTCTGAAAAGTTAGAGAATAGTTTCTGAGATTAAAAAAGCAGTTATTATGATGCAATTATATATATATATATATATATATTTATTTAATTGCACTTTTGTTTTATGGCTAAGGTATAAATTAAATTATTATAAAGGCATTAAAGTTATATGTATCTTGAATTGAATTAATTGGGTCCTAATTGTATCCAAAGGTACATCTTTTGATAAGATTGATTTAAATTCATTTTACAAAAGATATTAGGTGTGCATTTAATGGATACAATCATTTATCGGCCCAAAGAAAGATAATGGTTGTTGAAATTATTTGTACAAGTGAGTGATAATAAAGTATAGTGATGAAAAAAAATTTTACACATATGTCAACATTGTCGGCCCAAAGGAAGGCATGTTGTTCGGTATGTTCTAGGTTATCAGTACCTTATTATTTTGCCAAAGTATCATAAGAAATTGACCCGTTACCCAAAGGTAGCCACTTAATGGAAACCGATACTTTGGTTTTAAGATGATATTAAGGCTCATAAAATGTGATGATTTATTAAGATAAGTTACGATACTATGAATGTAACAATGTCTAGGAAAGTTCTGTTTAGGCAAGTCAGAATTCAAAGTGAATCCTTAGGGATCCCTGACTTACCTGGGAACTTACCTGGTTGTGAAATTCATGTGTATAGTAACAAAAGGAAAAATCATCTCATATATTTTGAGCAAATTGGGCCTTTATTTGAATGTAATTTATAAATTTAGAATTTTTTTATTCGTGTTGTTCTTTGTGATTTTTTGTTTGTAATTTTTCTGTTAGCATTGTTAAAGTCCTAAACAACATTTTTTTATGTTGAATGGAACCAATTTCAAATTTTGACATGAGAACATAGTAATAGTTCTTGGTGTCAAGAATCTAGACCTTGCATTAAGTAGGTATGTCCCACACTTACGGATAAGAGTACTTATGATGATTAGAAGAAAAATAAAAAGTGGAACAAATCAAATTGCATGTGTCTTATGATAATGAAGAGGTCAATTAAGAGGCATTAAGGGGCGCGATTTCAGATTTAATTGTTATCATTAAGGAATTTTATAATCCCACAGAACATTCAGTATTCGAGACGAAAATGCAAAATTTTTGAGGATGTTGAGTCTGCGGGGGGAGATACAATAATGGATTTTGAATTCGAAGAGGAGTATACAAATATTCCCACAAGTGTTGAGAGTTTCATGGACATATATCTCATTTAACTCAAAATACAAGTATCTTTAATGGAACCATTATTGAAGACCAAACTCAACATAATCAAACAACACAAAGTCAGATTCTAGAATCTCTGAAAGATGTTGTTGTAGGCCAAATTGTTTCAGACAATGCTGGAATTTCTCGAGAAAATTCAGAAGTGCCAATAAGAAAATATAATCAATGGCTGACAATGATATTTGGAAAATTACCTCATTACCTAAAGAAACGAGACCCATTAGTTTCAAATGGATATTTAAAACTAAAAGGGATTCGAAAAGTTATGAGTAGTAATTAAAGCTCGTCTTGTCACTTATGGTTTTAGAGATTTTTTCTTTGGTTTCATTTAATGAATGCAAGCATTAACCAGCCCAAAGGAATGTTGATGATTGTTAAAATTATGTGTACATAGAGTATAATGATGATTATTATGTTTTACGTATAATCAATATTATCGGTCCAAAGAAAGGCATATTGATTGATATGTTATTTGAATCATCAATACTTTATTTTCAAAAATCTCTTTAAAGATTATATTGACATTAGTTACGCACTTTAATTTGGAGCTTTAGTTGATAGATATTAAGATAGCGTTTCTAAATTGTGACATTAATGAAACAATATATATGGTGCAACTAGAAAACTATGTATCGGGAGACACAAAGCCTATGGTGTGCAAACTTAAGAAATTCATCTATGAACTAAAGAAAGTGTCTCAACAATCGTATTGCAAAATTCATAGTGAGATTATCTCGTTTGGGTTTGAGATAAATTTATTGAATGAATTTATATACCTTAATTATGTGGGAGTAAGTTTGTATTTCTATGTGGATATCATATTGTTTGTCAATATCAATATAAATATGTTGCAATAAACTAAGAACTTTCTGATAAAGAATTTAGAGATGGAAGATCTTAGTGATGCATCATTTAGAATACGGAACAATGTTAAACTAAAGTAAGGTAAAGTAAAAGAAATAGTACAGAATTGTGAATTGAAAATAAAACATGTAGAAACAGACTCTATGTTAGCAGATCCTCTTACTAAAGGATTGACACCGGCTAAGTTTGAAGGGCATGTTGCTCATATGGGTGTAATCTCTATTGAGGATATTAAGCTTTATTTTTCAATGTAATTTTGGATATGTAACCTGTGACATTAACAAGTGTTATATATATTATGATGTTTTGACATTCTGTTTCTCGTTTATGTTTGACCATTAATTCAGTTAATTTATGAAATTCAATTTCATGATTTAAGTAGGGGACCAAGTTATAAATAGGCATGTGAAGATCACAATTGCATGAAATTTCTATGCTACACATCCACATCATGATTCATGTCATTCAGCTGTATTAGTGCTGTGATTATTGAGGGTTTAGTTGAGAATAAATGCGACGAATGCCGTTTTAGTCCTTTGCTGATACAGTTGATGGATTGAATTGGTTTGGAAATATATAAGTAAGACAGTAAAGAAATGTCCGCACATAAGAAACACAATGCATAATTAAAAAGTCATAACATATTGCTTAAGTGGGAGATTGTTGGATTTATTGCCAACCTCGTTGGATTTAAGGCCAACATTGAGCATATATGTAATATAATTATGGATTGTTTACTGTTATATATGATTGTCAATTAAAGTGATCAAATAAGGTCATAGACAATCAATATATTCATTAGGATGTGGTCCATAAATGTGTAGAATAATTTAGGCAAAGATCAAATCATTGATGAACTGATTCTGAGATTTGCAATTTAGAAAATTGTCATTTAAGAGAATTGTGTGGGCCACACGGATATCAATGCGGCTGCACGAATTTTGATGTGATAGCACGGTTTTGATGCAGTCACACAAAATACATTTTTCAAGTTGGCAGATAACCAGATAGGTTACTATATATAAGGATTGGTTCCTAAGGCACAAGATAACACATAAAAGCACAGAAACTGAAAAGATGTTTTTCTCTTTAGAAAAAATACAGCTCTGTGTGTCTTCTCTTCTTTTTGCACCATCAAAGAATAGAGAAGAGAAATCCATTAGAAAATTTAGAGAGGATTTCTCAGGGACCATATCTTGCTGTTTTGAAAGATTTGATCTACAATTATACGACGAAAAGGCGAGAAGGGCTTCTTGCTATTAGAGTCTAGTCTCGCGCTCACGGAGACGGTTGGCGATCTCTCAAAGGATTAAGTTATTCCATAGAAATATCCATGGAATCAGGTATTATCTTCCGCACTTAACATTTATGTTTTATGAGTTGGCTTTGGCATATGACGGTCCTTAGGTTAAGGTGGAGAACTGTTTTTCCTTTCCGGGGTGTAAGTGTTTGACCCCTAGATGAGATGTAATTGTTTGATCTCTAGATAAGACGTAATTATTTGGCCTTTATGATTCCCCAACAAAGACAGTAGGAGGACTAATTTGATAGCAGCACAATTGTTGCCATACAGCAATCCACTGGACTGTGAATGTCTACAGACTACAGTGCTATTGGATTCTCCGTATTTAGATATACATCACATTTCGCCATTAAATTTAGACACTGTGGAATCTAAAGACTGTAGAAGGTTACGCAGTTCTAAACTTCTAATATCAATTGAAAATCAGAACCAAACCGATCGAATTAAACTTATCACCAAACCAAAGTAAATTTCGGTTTGTTTGGTGTATACTAAATATATGAAAAAAATGGATTTACTTGGTTATTTGAGATCAAATTTACTTGTATTGTGCATTTGTGCTGGTACCAGTTTGTCCAACTTTAATGCCTGCCTTTTGTTGTATCTTATTCTTTCAGGTAATGTACTGGAATCTAAATTGTATTCTGAGTTAGTTTTAGCGAAGAGAAAAGAGAATTTTACATTGAAATGACTCAAGATAGCTTGAATTAGATTGTGGTTCAAAATTTGCACAATTGAGCGAACTCAGATCAATTGTTTTTTTTTTATTGAAGCCCTTAGGCATTACCATTGATAACTGAAAGCAAATTAATGTCTCTTACATGATAAATAAATACTGATCAAAGGCACTGAATACAAAAAATGCACTGCCATGTTTTGGATGTACTCGTAACATGGGTTATATGCATAGAAATAAATATCGGAATCGGAATACTGTAGAATCGGAATCGGATGAATCGGTCAAAATTGACCGAATCGGATCGGAAACTCGAATTTTTTCTCCAGAAACTTATTTTGTACTAAAAATATAGGAATAAAATTATAAACAATAATCAGTCCAAAACATGTTAAGATCCACTTGTTGACCCCTAAAAAAAAGAAAAATAGAAAACGAATAAAGAAAAAAAAAGAAACCAAAAATGTAAAAGGAAACAGTTAAAGGAAAAAATATATCAGAAAATAAAAAATACCAAAATGGAGGTGTCGATTAACAATCGAAATGGAGTGGAGGAAAGATGGGAAAAAGTAGGAATAATTTATATGGTTTTTCATGAGTTCTATAATTAGTGAGAGACTAGTAACAGTATTTATGAAATATGTGGACCATAGTACAAAACTTCTGTAATGACCTCTCCATTCAAGCCTTGCTGTCCCGCTACAGTACTCATAGTGCGGGCTCCAACAGTGATATTCCCATCCCGACATTTTTATTAATATCCGAAATTAATTATAAAATATTAAGCTGCGTTTTTTTTTTTAATTTTCAAACTTTTGGCCGGTACCGAGGTGTTTTTTTTTTTTTTTGAAATATTTGTTAGATTACTTCTTTTGATATATAATTAGCATAATTAAAGTAAAACAAGCTAAATTACTTGAAATTATGTTAAATTTTTAACTGTAAATTACGCTAATTAAACTGAAATACGCTACATTATGCTAGATTACGCTAGATTACGCTAGATTATCCTAAATTATGCCAATTTGTCCCATCTTTCATAAATCATAAAAAATAGTAAAAAAATTCAAAAAAAGTAAAAATTGGTATTCTACAAGTTCATTGTATAACCAATTTACTGAGCTACATAGATAGAAAAATAGAAATAAAAATGTTAATCGACAACTTCAACTCAAGTTTTGAGACTCTTCCCTTTATATTTTGGCAATTTTGAATTTAAAAAAACAGCAAAACAGTCACCAAGGCATGCATCTTTTCGCAATCTTTCCAAAAAGTGGTCATTTGCTGAAATCAGACACTCGAGCGCCGTTTTATGGCCGTTTTATGGCCGTTTGAAGTTTCGTCATCGTTTGAAGTTTTAGCATAATTTAACATAATTTCAAGTAATATAGCGTATTTTAGTATAATTATATGCTAATTATACATCAAAAGAATAATCTAACAAATATTTCACAAAAAAAAAAACCATTGACAGGTCTGAATTTTTAATCCAACCGACCATTTTTTGACTGGTTTGAACAATTTAAAAAAAATCCAACTAAGCTGGATATAATTAATATTTTATAATTAATGTTGGATATTAATAAAAATGTCGGTTCCCAACTCAGTGTTTCAGTTTCTAAAAGAACCATGCCCAAGGTCCCTGACCGCGGCTTCATCTCTCCCAATCAACCTTTCACCGAGTCAAAATCAATTTTGCCCCTTTCCTTCACAAAGCCAGGTCGTCGCACAATCAAATTCCTTCGCTTCTTCTGAAGAATGCTCCCAACAATGAGAATCTGCTCTAAAACGTCAAGAAGCAGTGAAAAATTGCTTGATTCGGCCAGTTTGAACCGGATTTTCGCTGAAAAATTGCAAACCGAGTAACTCGGTCCAAAATCAGATCGCCAGCAACCGATTCCGGTTCGAATCGGCATTTTCCTTCTTTGGTTATATGCATGCAATTTGCAATGATTAACTTGTCAGAACAAAGAAAAATGCAAAAAACTGTAACTAATTAGTCCCTATTATCTGTGTTATTATAATTTTCTTCAAAATAAGTTATTTACAAATAACAAAAAGGAATATCAAAATATATTTAGAAATTATGACAGGGATTTAAATTGAAAAAAACACAGAATGATTGAAGTATCAAAAGAAATAGAATGATCCAAAGAAAATCAAGCTTTTCAGAAAAAGAAAGTTTAAAAATATGAACTTACCAGATTATCAAAAGGGCTATTATTTGTGAACTAAAGAACCAAATAGCATCACAAATAACACATGCAAATCATGCATATATGCTTTACACAGTTCTAAACTGAACCGTCCAATATACATTAAATTAATCTTTTTTTTTTTTTTTGGTTTCTTACATGACCCGTAGGCCTACAACTCAAACTCTCTTACATGTCTTCTTGGATCAGTGCCAGTTCTCACCCCCCCTAACACTATGGCACTATTTGCTAAAACATGCATGAACTATTCTAAGATTCAAATCTTCCCTATACTACAATGTTTGGTGATGATCTTGCCGCCCAAATGCCCCTTGAGAAGCCAAGCATTCCATACTTCATGGTAGGATCTCCAGTCATGGATCACTGGATGATTGTGAGCAAGTGAGTCCACAACCTCTAGCGAATCCGAGAATACAACCCCTTCCCCGCATCTATTGTCCTGCATCAGTCTATAGCCGTGTAGTTGATGTCTCGCTATTTTGTCCATATTCCGACCGTACTTTGTATGAAAACCTGTGCCTAAAACTCTAAAGTCGTGTCTATTTCATTGAATATCTGTAGGATGTGGTACTGCTGCGCTTTTATTTCTTATTTTGCAGGAAACATGCGAAACAGAGGAAGAATCTAGATTCTGAAGGTTTATACACGGACCGTGCACCATCTGCATGCGGTCCGTACACCCTCTGTCCGACCACAAACTGACCACAGACGACCAGGACACAGACCTGTATATGATGCTGAAATTTCAGCACCTGAACTTAAAACAGTCATAACTTTTGACTCGTAACTCCGTTTTGAGTGTACGACCACTTTTCGGAAAGCTTGCGAGAAGATCTACTATCTGACCAGAGGACACAGGCACACGGTCCGTGCACCCTTGCATACGGACCGTGCATGGCATTTCTGGAAACATAATCCAAAGATGGAAATTGGTGCCAGCTGGGGAAGGTCGCGATTGGGGCCATTAAAGCGCCTCTCTGTCCAACAGAGAGGTCATTCTGGAGCAGAGAACGAACCCTAGGGAAGAGAAGTGGCTAGGCTTGGAGAAGAAGAAAACGGCGAAAATCGAGAGATTTGCGACGTCTCTTCTTGATTCTTCGAGTTTTGTCATGAACTTCTTGTTTATCTCTTGTTTTATTTTCTGTTCTTCTATGTTAGGCTAAACTCTTTAGTTTCTAGGGTTAAGATGTAGTCGAACGCTTTGTTTTATTTGCTAGTTATTGAAATTTGTATTGGATCTTGTGCTTGTTTGTTGTGCAGTATTTTATTGCTTAGATGAACTTGTTTGAATTGATTAGTTTATCGTTAGATGTATGGCCACATCTAGATGGTATTTTAAGGCTTTGATATTTATTCGACCAAACTAAGTATTTGAGATAGGTTTGTGAACCGAGAGGTGAAACCAAGCGGTAGCCGAAAGGCGAAGTTTTCCTCGTATCGAGAGATCGAGGTTATCTTTAGTAAACCAACAAATAACTTAGGATAATTAAACCAATAAACGAGAGTTGAAGTTTAAGAACCCTAAGAAGGTATAAATTGAGTTTCGTACCAAGCAAGTAAGCCAATAAACGAGAGTTGAGGAGTATTGACTTAGGTACGGCCAAAATAACCTTGCACAGGAAATCAATACAGAAACCAATAACTGCTGTATCAACTCGAGGGCCACACGGATCGTGTATGAAAGTACACGGCCCGTGCACATTACACACGGCCCGTGCATGAGAGTGCACGGACCGGGCACTTGAGGCAAAGCTGAGACGAAGTCTAGAACCCTAGGAACCCCTTTTTATTCATTCAAAACTAAACCAAAATTTACTTTGCTATTTTGAGTACTGTCATTGAACTTTAAGACTTTAAACAAACTAAAACTGACATTTTGCAGACTTCTAGAGTTTCTATATAATCTAAGTATAATCCAATCTGTTTCAACCGTCCCTGTGATCGATACCCGACAATATACTACGTGCTAGGATTGTATACTTGCAGTCTGAACCAAAAGTGTATTTAAGGTTAAAAGGTACAGCTTGTTGTACCGAAACTTTGTACTATACATTTTTGGTGTAACAAGTTTTGGCGCCGTTGCCGGGGACGGCATTGAAAATTTCTTGGATTTTGCTTATTTTTGCTAAATTCTAGATTTTAACTTGTATCTTTTTTTCTTATTTTTCTTTTATTTTTCTCTCTACAGGAATAAGCTTGTTCATGCACAACCGCTTCTGCACTCGGTCCGTGCAGTCAAACTCAAGGGCGATTACCATCTGAGGAGCTCAAGACACCATGGATCTGATGTACAACATGGCGACAAACCAACAGTGGTTTGGCCGCGACAGTTCTCGAGCTAGAGGAGGCGGCCGATCCAAAGTTGATCAGATCACAGCTCTATCTGCTAGAGCTGCCGAGCTGGAGGAGTCCATGCAGAAGGCTTTAATCAAAATGAGCGTGAAGGTAGTCAGTAACCATCAACCACAACCATGTGTCATGTATGGGGACAGGAGGCACTCTTATGAGTATTGCCCACTGACGGAATGGGATGAGGAACCCGAGCAGGTCAACTATCTCAGCAACAACAATCGCAATTTCTACAACAATGCACCATTCAATAACTCGAACAATCGCGCATTTCAATCCGATCCACCCGAGCCGTACATTGATCCCACTGTGAGCGACTTCATGCACGAGCAAAGGAAGATGAATCAGATGATGTTCGAGCAGATGCAAGCGATCAGTGCCCAGTTGGCCGCTCAAAGCAAGGTGATAAAGACGCGAATGAGTCACCAAGCTGACTCTAGTCAACCACCTCATTACCAGGGACCTGTCATGCCCATTGACTCAACTGCCAAGAACACGGACCGTTCAGAATCTACACGGACCGTGCAGACCCCACCTGTTGCAGAAACTGAGCATTCTGACCGTGTAGAGCTCACACGACCTGCCGAGATCAACGAGACTACTGAGAACACGGACCATGCAGAATCTACACAGACCGTGCAGAAAGGGGCTGACAACCTGAGGGAACTGACACACGGACCGCATGCATCTTGCATGAACCGTGCACCACAGCCAGAGGAGCTGGAGATGGCACGCGGGGCGCACAAAGCTCACACGGGAACCTCACACGGACCGGACATATCTCACACGGACCGTGCAACAGCCCAGACAGAGCAGCCGACTCCTGAGCTCAAGCCTCTGCCAGCTAACCTCAGGTATGAGTTCCTGGACCCAGATAAATCTTGTCCTGTGATCATAAGTGCAGATCTTAAACCTGATCAGACTGCTACGCTCTTGGAGAAATTGAAAGCTCACAAAGGAGCGATCGGGTGCTCGATCAAGGACTCAAAAGAAATCTTGTGGATTCTTCTGATGCAAGAGTTTGATCGCGTGGTCCGTGTACCTCAGAAGTGGGTGCTCCCCCCAGTGCCACCCGATCCACCTCCCACCAACCAGTGAGGCACCCCCGCCTCATCCCTCGCTCACCATTTAGTAAGTTTCCATAGTTTCTTCTATTTATTTTTTCCTTGTGTAAATTCAAGCATTGAGGACAATGCTTCATTCAAGCTTGGGGGGGGGGGGGTGGAATAGAAGAAAACTGTATCTGCATTTAGACATGTTTATTTTTCAAAATTTTTGCATTTTAGGTGATAAATTTGTGTGTTGTGCTAGAGTTAGGGACTCTTGCGAAAAAATTTTGGTTGTAATTTGGATGAACTTGATAAATTTGAAATAATCCCATATTTGATAATAGAATTGCATAGGATGGGAAGTTTTGAGATTTTTAAAAAATGAAAGTTGAATTGTATTGAAAAAACATTTTGAAACTGAATTGTGCCTTTTAAAAATAGAGAATTGGAGATTTTCAGACAATAGAAAGATTGGGATATCCGTCGGTATGAAAGAATACCTTTGGATGTGTGTATTCATGTTATCATTGCAAAAATTTGTTGAAAAGAATAAATAAGGACTCCGCTTACTTATGGTAATGAGTCTTTGACACTCTGTTCCTCTAGTTTTCCCGATAAAGTGGCCGAGTTTTACATCACAAAGTGTGAGCTCGTGACATGGAAGGGTTGAACTAAGAGCATGCAAAGCACTTTTGAATTAAAACGGTTGGGTATGGTTAACCACCTATAACTAGCTGATTTTGTACTAAGGATAAAGATTAAAGTGTCATGCAACTTAAAGCAACAAACAAAAGAAAAACTGAATTTTGCATGATATCAACACATGAGATCTATGACTTTCTAACCTAAGCTTGTTTCAAGCTTGGGGGGGCGAAAAAGAAAAATCACCACAAATGAGGACATAATTTCGGTAAAGGAATGAAATATTGATGAATTCAAATGATTAGTTTTTGCGAATACTAAGGCATTCCAGAATATGAAGTTTGATTAATTAAATTGTGGGGTGAATCAAAATTGATCAAGAGAAGTTCGAATGCCATCTAAGAAGATTATCTGGGTTTTTTTAACAATAGCAAGAACATGTAAATTTGTCGCATTTAGGTAAGTCCAAAGACCGGCCCGATGCCTAGGTTGAGATTTTTGCTTGAGAACAAGCAAGATTTCAGCTTGAGGGGATTTGATGTCTCGCTATTTTGTCCATATTCCGACCGTACTTTGTATGAAAACCTGTGCCTAAAACTCTAAAGTCGTGTCTATTTCATTGAATATCTGTAGGATGTGGTACTGCTGCGCTTTTATTTCTTATTTTGCAGAAAACAGGCGAAACAGAGGAAGAATCTGGATTCTGAAGGTTTATACACGGACCGTGCACCATCTTCATGCGGTCCGTACACTCTCTGCCCGACCACAAACTGACCACAGACGACCAGGACACAGACCTGTATATGATGCTGAAATTTCAGCACCTGAACTTAAAACAGTCATAACTTTTGACTCGTAACTCCGTTTTGAGTGTACGACCACTTTTCGGAAAGATTGCGAGAAGATCTACAATCTGACCAGAGGACACAGGCACACGGTCCGTGCACCCTTGCATACGGACCGTGCATGGCATTTCTGGAAACATAATCCAAAGATGGAAATTGGTGCCAGCTGGGGAAGGTCGCGATTGGGGCCATTAAAGCGCCTCTCTATCCAACAGAGAGGTCATTCTGGAGCAGAGAACGAACCCTAGGGAAGAGAAGTGGCGGCTAGGCTTGGAGAAGAAGAAAACGGCGAAAATCAAGAGATTTGCGACGTCTCTTCTTGATTCTTCGAGTTTTGTCATGAACTTCTTGTTTATCTCTTGTTTTATTTTCTGTTCTTCTATGTTAGGCTAAACTCTTTAGTTTCTAGGGTTAAGATGTAGTCGAACGCTTTGTTTTATTTGCTAGTTATTGGAATTTGTATTGGATCTTGTGTTTGTTTGTTGTGTCGTATTTTATTGCTTAGATGAACTTGTTTGAATTGATTAGTTTATCGTTAGATGTATGGCCACATCTAGATGGTATTTCAAGGCTTTGATATTCATTCGACCAAACTAAGTATTTGAGATAGGTTTGTAAACTGAGAGGTGAAACCAAGCGGTAGCCGAAAGGCGAAGTTTTCCTCGTATCGAGAGATCGAGGTTATCTTTAGTAAACCAACAAATAACTTAGGATAATTAAACCAATAAACGAGAGTTGAAGTTTAAGAACCCTAAGAAGGTATAAATTGAGTTTCGTACCAAGCAAGTAAGCCAATAAACGAGAGTTGAGGAGTATTGACTTAGGTACGGCCAAAATAACCTTGCACAGGAAATCAATACATAAACCAATAGCTGCTTTATCAACTCGAGGGCCACACGGACCGTGTATGAAAGTACACGGCCCGTGCATGAGAGTGCACGGACCGGGCACTTGAGGCAAAGCTGAGATGAAGTCTAGAACCCTAGGAACCCCTTTTTATTCATTCAAAACCAAACCAAAATTTACTTTGCTATTTTGAGTACTGTCATTGAACTTTAGGACTTTAAACAAACCAAAACCAACCTTTTGCAGACTTCTAGAGTTTCTATATAATCTAAGTAGAATCCAATCTGTTTCAACCGTCCCTGTGATCGATACCCGACAATATACTACGTGCTAGGATTGTATACTTGCAGTCTGAACCAAAAGTGTATTTAAGGTTAAAAGGTACAGCTTGCTGTACCGAAACTTTGTACTATACCTTTTTGGTGTAACAGTAGTACCGCAATTGCCTCCACATGAGATGGGCTCATTGCTTGTACTCTCCTCGCCACCCATTTGACCGGCTGGCCCCTTTGAACTAGTAGTAACCTCACTCCTGCTGGACCATCCCCTGACATTGTGCCATAATCTACTTGTCTGTTTGACTAGATTTGCAAAACATATATTTGTTAAATTTTACAGTTTCTTGTCTTGAGATATTGTGCAGATTTGTGACAATATAAATTGCTACATATACATTAATGATGAATGATCAATTGCTATACTTATCAAGGATGAGTCATGAAAAATCAAGCATTGGACTGAGAAACATCAATTGCAACATGACTACTGTTGAGATTCTTTCCTTTATCTTTGAGATATTTGACTGCACCATTGCTCTGATGAAGGCTAAGACCTCAAAATCAATATCGAATCTTCACGAGTTTTCCGAAAAGTTGTCATATGCCAAAATCAGATACTCGAGCGCCGAGATACGTCAGTTTAAAGATTGCTGAAGGTTGCTGAAATTCCACATCGCTTGACAAGCATTGTAACGATTGTCACAACGGTTGCTCTCTGGAAGTTTCAAGGTTTCGGTGCTAAGGCTGTCACAACGGAATAATTGGGTCTGCATAAAATTGGGTATGAAAATGATTTATTCCGTTGCAACTGTTGATTAAAACATTGCAACGCTTTAAATCGAGCAGCTTACACACCGTTCATATTTTGGCCGCTGTTTGGTAATACAACTCTGATTTGAGTGAATCAAAGCTTGAATAATCCAGGAGACTGAGATCTAGAACTTTCATGTTGTAATGTTATTCAAATTATGAAGTGATGGGTCGCTATGAGCCGTGGAAGGCAGACGTCAGATATAATAACGTTTATAACCCTATATTTGCTTCTCTCCTTATATATAGAAGCAAATATTAGGTTTTCTTAAGTGTTCTCCATCCGTCAAACACTTCTTCCTCAACTGAAAAAGAGAGCCACTATGGTTGCTTGATTTTGAAACTTTAATACTCATTCAACAACCGAAAATCTACTCCACCATACTCAATATATTGCAAGAATTAGAGTGATTTGTGAGAGACCTTTTATTTACTACAAACACTAGAGTCTTTGTTGCTCGCTTCTTATACTTCGAGCCCCTAGTGCTCGTTTCTCTTGCATTAGAGCCTTTAGTGCTCTTGAGCCATTTCCGTACTCGGGCCGAGTAATTTTCCAAGCTTTGTAAGGGCTCACCAGTTCCACCTTGTACTCATTTCTCATTGGGTAAAGAAAGGCGTGCCATCTTGAAGGTCTCGAGCCCCGGAGACTTAGGCATTAGTGCCGAACTCCGTAAACTACTCTGTCAATTGTCTCTTAACTCTTCTATTTATTTTACGCACACTTATTTAGTTTATAGTTATTCTAGTTTATGTGCTTTATAAAACTTTGAAAACAAAATAAGGGGTGTTCAACACAAGAGGGTCTGTGCTTTATGAAACACCTTAGCCCATCCCTGTACACACACACACACAAAGCATGCGCAAAGTCTTAATAGTTAATCCAAACCGTTTAACATGATCTCCATATTAAAATGGGCTTGGAGACCAAATTTACTATTCTTTTAGAATTTTTTAAAATTGTTGTTTTCTGATGGTCCAGAATTTTCTTAAAACAACGACATTTTAATTTTTACTCATCTCAGTGATTTTGTGCCTATTTAAAAAAGTAGCAAAAAATTTCCAAAACATATAAAATCTTGATCTCCAAACATATTTTAATATGGAGATCCTATTGAGCTGTTCAGATCGACTGCTTGGACTTTGAAAATAAAGATAAAAACATGTGAATAAAATGAGGCATGAAAGACATGAGACATTTGAACCCTAATCATATGTCTCTCTATATATAAGAATATCGTGGCATATGATTATAAGTCATCTATCCGTTCTCAAAGTTCAAACAGTCAATCCATACTGTTCAACATTGTCTCCAAATTGAAAGCTCCTTGGAGACGATATTTTACATATTTTAGAACTTTTTTATTATTTTTTTAGAATTTTTTGAAAAACAATGATTTAATTTTTTTAACATAATAGTAAAAAGTTATAAAAAATATAAAATTGGTCTTCAAAGTACATATTAATATGGAGATCATGTTGAGCCATTCAAATAGACTATTTAAACTTTGAAAACAAAAATAAGAGCGTATGTGCTTTATAAAGCATCTTAGTGATCACTCAAAAGTGAGCGATGTTATCTTTTAAAATTTATAAACTCGGAAATGCTATCAGTTTGGATCGCAAGCGTACAATCCGATCGAGTAGTATAATCGAGGTCGATCCACATGAAATATTGGTTCAGAGTCTTGAGCGATCAAATCACAATCTTTCGAAAGGCTAGACAAAATCTGAAAATTTGAGAGTTGAAGTTGTGATCAATGTAAATTTGGCAACAATTAAAAGTAATTAAAATAAAGATAGAGATGAGGATTGTTAGGGTTTCGGCACACCATTGCTACTCAATTCCTCTTTGATATTCTACTCCTGTCGGGTCTGATTTCCTGTTGTTGTTTATGAAAGACACTACGTAGGACACTGCGAGTTATCTTACGCAAATGACGGGACTTCCATTGAGATACTACATAGTACACTGCGAGTTATCTTATGCAAATGACAGATCTCTAAATACACAAGTTACTACATAGGACACTGCGATTTATCTTACGCAAATGACAGAACTTGGTTCGCGTTTTGTTGTTCCAATTTATGGTTTCCCCACTAAGGTATTTTTCACATAAATCTAATGACTCCCAACGAGGCTGACTTGTCCATCAAAGCACTGTCACTACCCTAGCAGATTAAACTAGATCATCGATATCAGATGAAGGGATAATAAATCAAATAAGTATTTCAATCAAACAATAAGAAATCATAATCAACAGAAAATATATATATCAAAGCATCATGAGTAACAAGGCTTACTGCCTAGCCCCTAAGAAAAGAACTTAGCCGTGGAACGGCATGGTTACAATCACTCCTATCTTTCTCACTTAATCAAATCTAACCAAAATTACAAAGATTATTTCTTCTTCTAACCAGGGTGCTTATATAGGAGTGAAGGGACGTCCGGAAATGAGTGGAGGTCAAGAAACCTGATCTGGATACAGCTGTAGCAGTTATTCCTCAAAAGGTCCCTTGGTTACGGACCATACTGGCTGGTACGGTTTGTATTGAGACCATGTCGCTGAGGGATTTAATGCGTATGATGCTATCTCCTGATCCGTATTCGGCTAGGTCCGTATCAGTCAATACGGGTCATAACAGAGACTTAGTCAATGAGCGTCGCTTATCTGATTGACCTGATTCTTGCTCCATTTGATATGAAATAGTCCCAAAGCATTTTTTCTCTAATTAATTAAACATAAGTGTGAGATAATATGTAAAACTTAAGCCAAAATCCTACGTAATTCATCATCATTTTGACTCTGATCACTTAGCCCATCCCTATATATATATTTATAGATACACACATACACATGATCAGAGTCAAAATAATGATGATTTACGTAGGATTTTGGCTTAGGTTTTGCATATTTTCTCACACTTATGTTTAATTTATTAGAGAAAAAGGCTACTGTCACCCTTCTTTGTGTTTTATTGCAGATAACAGGTTTTGGGACTATTTTACACCAAATGAAGCTAGAATCGGGTCAATCGAATCAGCGATGCTTATCGACTAAGTCTCTGTTACGGTCCGTATTGCCTGATAAGGACCAGGCTTAGCACAGACCAGAAGATAGCGCTGGAAGCATTAAACCCTAACCGTCAAGGTCCTAATAAGGACCGTATCACCTGATACGGTCCGTAACCGAAGGCGACCCTTGGGGAATAACTGCCGACAACTGTTTCCAGATCAGTTTCTTAGCCCCTACTCAACCTCCAGACGTCCCTCCACTCCTATATAAGGCCCCTGGGCAGAAGGAATAGTTATCTTTTTATTTAGGGTTAGATTTGATTAAAGTGAGAAGAGAAGAGTGCTTGTAACAATGCCGTTTCGCGGCTAAGTTCATTTTCTTAGGG